>JARVGQ010000002.1:12049624-12072679 GCA_031762355.1 Hypsolebias martinsi | reverse complement strand
GCTGTATCATCTGCAAACTTTACAATGTGACAGCCTGGATGGGTAGCTGCACAATCATATGTGAGCAGAGTGAACAGAAGAGGGCTCAACACACATCCTTGAGGAGAGCCAGTGCTGAGGGTTATGGTGGAGGAGGAGAAGTTGTCATCATCATTATTATGATTATTATCATAATCATCATAATAATCATTATCATCATTATATTATTATTATTATTATTATTATTAATATTATCATCATCATTATCATCCTCATCATCTTTTTAAATCCATGTGAACGATTTGACTAAATAATAAAAACATGCCTCGGCTCATCTATTCAAGGTGTTGAACTTTGTTTGCATAGTCATGTGGCGGCTGTTTTTCTAATACACTTAGTTGTAGAGCGACACGGCAGAGCAGCGGTTGAAGTGGTCACCTCTCAGCAAGAAGGTCACAGGTTCCCCTCACGGTCTTCCTGTTTGGAGCTCATGTTCCAGTTTCCTCCCTCTGACGAAAACATTATTAACATTAAAACATTACGTTAATTAGTAACACTAAATTATCCTCTGAATGAATGTATGAATATTGTGTCTCCTTTGTCTTTATGGGGCCCTGTGATGGACTTTTGTTCTGTCCACAGTGCACATATTGTCATATGTTTTTTTTTAAGTAAAATATTTAAACAAATATGAACCAAATGCATGTCTATTTGTTATGTGTGTATTCATCTCCTTTTATATGACACTTTTTGTTTAAAAGTAGAACTACATGTTCCCTTGGGTAAGTCCTCAGATACGTATCTTGGTCAGAATATGGTTATTTACATACAGTTGTGTTGTTTTTGCAACATAATGTCAGCAGCTGTCTGTAGCATTTCTAATGCAGGGTGCAGGGACATCATATTTCTGCTGTGATAACTGAATGATTCAAAACTAAAGTCAGCATTAAGCTTTAAAACATTATGTTGGCAGGAAATCTCTCTGCACGATTTGACACTGATAAAGACGTCTGTACTACCCAAAGTGTTGTGAGAGTATCTGCCATATTGTCAGAGTGGTACAAAGGATGTATAGAGATGACAGCATTTATTTAAAAAAAAAATCTAAAAAGTTATTTTAAAGCAAACCATCAGCTGAATGTGTAGGAACTGTCCACACGGAAACAATGTTTAGTAGATATTCAATGTTGCTTTGTTTTTATTTTATTGTTTAAACCTTGTGTTTCCACAGAAATTAGGTTAAACAGCCTTGAAATTGTATGTTTTGAAAACGGGCTTCAGAGTATACAGAAACTCCTTTATTGCGTTTTTTTTTATTATAAACAGCCAAAACGCAACCTTTTGAAGATCAGTATGTTACAGTATAGTGTCACTTTTACTCTAACCTAATGCACAAGGTTTTTTTTATTTTTTTATTTTTTTTTATTTCTATTGTGTTTACATTTCTCACCCTGCTTTGGTGCATTTCCTTGGCAGCGTAACAGTGCCACTTACAGGCCTGGCGAGGTACTGCAGCATTTTGACTTGGGTTTGGCGTTTTCATGTAGATGAAGACATTTCTGGAAACGGTGCCATGCCAAATCAAAAAGATGAGCATTTGGTGTAGCATGCAAATTGTTAAAAACCGAAAAGAAATAATAAATCAATAAATAGGAAGACAGAAATAGAAAAATGCACACACAATTATACATTCCTCATCTGGCAACTGCACTAATACACCACTGTTGTGTTTTTATCTTATTAAGTGTGGTACAGTAGTCCCTTGCTACTTCGCGGTTTGTTTTTCGCAGACTCGCTCTATCGCGGTTTTTCAAAATAAGATTGGACATGACACACAACTGGCTGATTGATGGATGAGCCGCACGATCGGCATGGAATTTTTATTTACAATAAATTATTTTAAATTATTTAACACCTGCTGCACCTGTGTGCAGCACACACTACAGGAGAAACTTCGTCCTGGAGCTCCTCCTCCTTCCTCCTTCCTCCTTCCTCCTCTGTTCTGCCGCAGAGAAGTGGGCGTGGCCAAGAGCACAGAGTGCAGCTGTGGCAGAGAGCTGAGATCATGACATGCTGTGCTCTTTTAGAGCATTTAGAGTTTAGAAACATTGTTTAGAATATAACCCAAAAAGGAAGAAGCATGTAAAAATTATGGATGGTTGGATGGACAAATTAAAAAAAAAAATGTTTAGAAAAATAGTGTTTTCTTGTTTGCAAGGCATTTGTTTGCTGTCACTGTTGTGGGTTGTTACTTCTGTTAAGTGGGACTATTCAAATAAATAGGATCAAAACTTTCATTCATTCAACCTTTATTTATACAGGTTAATCTCATTGAGCCTCAGGGACTCATTTACAAGAGAGACCTGGTGTATTTTAAACATTTCTTTCTACTTGGATGTGCAGCTTTTAGAAATACGTATTTGTTTTAGAGTTTTAGAGTTGGTGTAGGTGTCCTTCCTCCAAGAAGGTTCGGGATGAGTTTCTTGATCTTTTGAAAGTGCTTCGAGGAGGCAACAATTCATTTTGCTCTTGGCCCTGCTCAAACTGTTTGACGTCTGGTCAGTAACAAGTTCTGTTATTTATCACAAACTGACATAATTCAAAAGAACTTTCTACAACAAATATAATATTTTTATGACATTTACACAAAACTGCTTCAAAGGATCTAGAAACAAACTACAACATGAGAAAGACCTGGGATTTATTTTTTATATGTGCAGGTCGAAGCCATGGACACGCCAACTGGTCAGCAACATTTTGTGTATGCGCTTTTATTTTGAAGAATCATCTACGTATTTCCGGCTCTGTCCTGGTTTAACTTAACGCGGCCTCCACCCTCATTTTCCTTCGCAGCGCCTCTGGCCGCCTCCCACGCGAAGCAGTGCGGAAATACCCTGATGACGCACTTTCAAGGAAAAGACTTAAAAAGTTTTGAGTGGGAGAGTTAAAAGTATAAAAGCTTCAGACCAAAGGGAGGCAGCATGTGTCCACATCTGGAAAAGTCTGCTCTCAGGGCTTTCTCTTCCTTTAATCCACCAGGATCTGAGCGACTTTAACAGCTGCTGACCCAAATTACAAATTTCTATCATAATAGATCAACAGCTCTCTCCTAAACAGTACTGACAATGCAATACTCCATAATACATGTATTTGTATTTTTAACATTATTATTTTATTAATCATTTTATTAACAATCAATCCCATAAAAAAATAAAAATAACACAATAAAGTTAAGTTAGTTGACTTAAAAAGTTGATTTCACTTTTTTTGTGTGATTTATTTTCCTGGATGGATGATTGAGCATCAGTGCAAGAAAACAAGATACAGTACTGAATTACATACAATTCTAAAAGTGGACCAGGAGGGGGCGCTCTAGGTGAACATATCATATGTTCTCCACATTAAAACGACATTTTTCTAACACCTGTTCGTAAATGTACCCATACAGTTGGCTTATACAGTACTATAGACTGTAAAATATAGTAATAATTAATAATAATAATAATACATTGTATTTGAAAACATCTTTCATGGCACTCAAGGGCACCGTGCAATAAAAATGCAATCTGAAAGGCAGTCAAAAAGCAAAACAACAAAAGGAAAAAATAACAAAAAATAACATTACAGTATGAACACCATTCATAATACAATTTAAATACAAGTAGTGTAATAGGAGAGTTTTGATGCAGAGTTTAAAAATGAGGAAGGTGAGAGAGTTTGGATGTCCAGGGGGAGATTATTCCTGATATGAAATCTTGAACAGATAGTATTTTGATATGATCTGATTATTTACAATAAACATTTTTATTAGTATTACATTTAATTAGTTGCAAATCATTACTGCCTTCATAGATTATGATACCATGGGCAATCACTGTATCTTTACAAGGAACTCAAAGTAAACTAATAACTATGAATTTCTCTTATTTTATTGGCACTGTTAAGGATTTTGTCCTCGTGTTTCAATAGAAAACAAGAGGACAAGATGTCGTGTGCCACTCGTTTCCTTTCACACTTCATGCATTAGGACAAGTCACATCATTATTTTGTTCTTTACCTGAGATTATATGAAAATATTGTTTTTTAGCCGTCACAGACAGGCAACAGGCACTGTAGATTTTGACTGAACATTAAGTTATAGGACTGAGATGACGTCGACTGATTAAAGAGGGCCTTTTAAATGAGGTTAAGTGTTATTTTTTATTTGTTGACACAATGTACATTAATAGAACATGCATTTAATGTCATTGCACACACATGGTGCACAACGACTGCTATCTTTTTAAATGGATCAATAATTCAATGTCACTGTCTTCTCTATTCAGAAATGAGGCTGCCAGAAACTAGTGGTCCCTTCATCTTTCATGTAGCTAAAATATAAAATTTCCGAGTAGTCCTGAATGCAGCACAGCGTCGGTTTATGGGCGGGGCTTGTTTTGTCGAGGCGTGTCCTCTCTGTCTTGTCACTGCGGCGCGGGTACGGCTTTTCGTCTGAGCAATGGCGGAGGGGGAGTTGGATGTCGACTCGTTGATTTCCAGGCTTTTAGAGGGTGAGTTTTCATTATTACTTGCCTTCATATTGGTTTGTGGGATATTTTCTCAAGCCTTACTTGGTTTTATGTCTTCTTATGACGATATAAAATGAGCTTTTGTTAGCGTTAGTTCACACTGCGCTGGAGGAAGCAAGAACAGTCCCGTTCGGGTTTTTTTTTTTTTTTTTTACATAGACACACCTTTGTAGTTAGCCAACAGTTCTCTGGTCTTTTTGTGCAAAGTTAACGCAAAATAACGCCTTAAACGTGCTAATGGTTTAGGAGGCTGAATTTTTACATGTATGCAAGTTGTACTGGTTTTAAAATGAGTATGTAGAGGACTTTTATTTGTGTTTCATTATCCAGTTTGGGGAACGTCTGACCCAAACAAAGAATATTTCAGTGTGTCATCAACATACAAGGCATTTCGTTTTTTTTTTTTTTTCCTACGTGTTTTACAAGCTCGGTACAGAAGACAAATTTGGGTGGTTGCTTTGGCCAAACAAAGGTTGATATGCTTCCAAAGTTAAATAATTACAGTTTTACCTGATTTTGTGTGTATGTTTCAGTGTGATTTGATAAATGCTAACAAGCTACATGTCCCACTGTAGCTAAACTTCCTGAAATGCAGTCAGAAAGCACTTTGATGAAATTATTACAGTACTGTATTGTTATTTTACCAGGTAAATATTTTAAAGTAAACTAAAGAAGTGTTAATGTTAGGCCCAAAATACCCTGATGCATGCTCAATAATCCAGGTAGAAAAATCTAAAAAAGCTAAGTCTGGTCCTCTGGACATTTAAAAAAACAAAACAAAGAAGTAGAAATGTTTCGTTTTTTGTCTGAAAGACTTCCTCAGTCTGAGATGCTGTATTCAGCTCAGTCTTATAAATAGTACCCTCTCACTCCTTGATCATGTGAGCAGCTGGTTTTGGCTGTCATCAGTAAACTGGCTGATCCACTGTGAGAGGATAGTATTTATAAGACTGAGCTGAATACATCACCTCAGACTGAGGAAGTCTTTTGGACGAAAGACAAACCGTTTCTACATTTTTATTTTTTGAATGCCCAGAGGACCAGACTTAGCTTTTTTTAGATGTGCCTTATAGTCTGAAAAATACGGTATAAATCCTTGTGAAACTTTTTTAGATAAGCTTCTGCACACAAAGAACAATAAATTTAATTAAAGTAAAAAAAGAAATAAAAAAAGATTCAGTTAACAAATAGTTCATCTTGTTAATCTGTCTCATTGATGTTTGCTGAACAGAACAGATATTTCACCTCACCTCGGTTCTCTCTTTCTCCAGGGAGGAGCCATCCAGAACATTGAGTCTCAGCATTGTCTGGAGCTGGTGGAGAGCAAACAGTCGGAGTTCACGTTCCAGCTGGCCATTCAGGACTGCGCAGGTCAGAAATGGACCATCACAAACATATTGACTGTCCTGCCACAGTGACACCCGCCTCAGCCTGGAGCAGCGAACCGCCGTGGACCAACGGGCAAAAGTCAAGTGTTTGGTTCTGACGCACAGACTGACTGGGCTTAACCTGGGAAGAGTCCAAAAACAGTTTTAGTGCTGAAGTTACTAGAACTAGATTCTGCCCTGACAATGTTGAGCTTCATTCAGGCACAGACCAGCGGTGACCTAACAATCGTTTAAAACCAACGACCTGAGCGGGGAGGCGCTCTCAGCCCCGGAGCAGGTGCTGTTAAAACTCCTCCTGCAGTCAAAAGGAGAAATACGGTTTGTTTCTGAAGGTAAAGGCTCATGAACTCATGGACGCAGTCAGTTTACTGCAGGAGCAGATTTACAGACGCAGATGAAATTGTTGGTACCCTTCCACAAAAATGATAAAAACACAGCTGATGTGACTGGAGTGAGTGGTTACACTTTACAATAAGGTACACAAAATTTGATTAACTACTAGGGAACGTCTCAGGAACAAATCAGGAGCTAATGGTTTGTTCACCAGTACTTACTGGGGAACACATAGGAAAACCTTATTAGGGTACTTACTACTGGTTAGTTACCTTGTAAATGAAGAGGAACTAATCAATAACTAATGGGTAGTTACCAAGGAAAAAAAAGAGGTATGAATCAAGAGCTAATTGTTAGTTAACCAGTACTTACTGGGGAACACACAGTCAAGCCTTGCTAGGGGTCTACTGGTTTGTTACCACAGAAACAGGAGAAATTCTCCATGTGGGTTCTGAATAAACGCTGCACCAGTGAGGTCACAGCTCATAACTGTCAATAAACTGTTTCCTAGCGGTTACTGATTTTGTTGGATTTTCTCTTTTGTAAACCTATTGATGAAATACATTATCAGTTTCATCATCTTGTACTGGTGTCATCTTAACCATGTCACTTACTGATACCAAACCATTGCCTGGCTATTATTTTGTTCACTGATGTGGTGAAGCATCATACCAAGTGCTCACTGAGGAACCAATCATTACTTAATCACTACCTGACCATTACCTACTGGTTTGTTGTGTCTGTGGTAACTAACCAGTAGTCCCCTAATAAGGCTTGGCTGTGTGTTCCCCAGTAAGTACTGGTTCACTGCCTATTAGCTCCTGCTTTGTTCCTGAGGCGTTCCCTGGTAGTTAATCAGATTTTGTGTACCTTATTGTAAAGTGTTACTGAATGTTTGGTTCTTGTCAACATGTATTTTTATTGATTTATTCATTTCCTTTATCGTTTTAGGTTTTTCTACCAACAGTGGAGCCTCCTGCGTCTTCTTTCATTGAGCTCATTTGGGGCAATCAGACAGTGATGCACCCTGACCTCCAAGTTCAACCTGAATAGTTTCCTTGGCTCTTTTTCCACCATCCTCAGTATCAGTCTGATAAACATGGGGTTGCATTTCTTCTTGCATCCCCATCCTGGGAGATTGGTGACAGTCCCATGCACCTCATGCTGTTTAATGATCTTGTCACATGTGCTCAGAGGAACATGAAGCTGCTTGGAGATTATCTTGTAGCTGTTACGTTTAACATAGATACCTATGATCTTCTTCCTGAGCTCCTCGTAGAGCGCCATGCTTTCTCTGCTTCATGCCATGTGGCACTCTCACCACCAAGCTACTCACTGGCTGATGGTTGTCTTTAAAAATGTCTGAAAAACTTGAAGGCACCTGTGTGTACTGAGGTCAAACAGTTTAAAACATAACTGCAATGCAAGGATTATTTTCTTTAAGGGTCCTAATAAATCTGTCCAAGTTGACACAGTCTTTTCATTTTACTTTTTTTTTCTTATCACATACCAACTGCATGCAGATAAACTTCAGATAACTGCAACTGAGTCACTTTTCACGAGAAATGAAATGTTTCAATGAGCCGTGAGGGCACCGACAGATTTATCTGCGTCTGCAAATCAAGTTTAAGGTGATGCCTGAACTCCATCAGTCTCATCGCACATTAACAGACTGAGCGTGAACAGAAACATGAAGGATGGGCGACATTCCAGAAAACCCTGTGTTTTGATGCAAAGCAGCTATCTTGGAGGTAGTTATAGGTTATTATTGCGTATTGGTCAACGTTGCAAACAGCGCAGGTGCAGGAAATCCCTCCCCTCCATCACCAAAAGGAGGAGAAGTGGAATGGAAAGTAACCGCAGAATGATTTAAACTCGCACTGTGATGGAAACTCTTCTCCTCTGAAGTTTCAACGTGTGCTTTGGAATTAAACGGACCTGATGCAAAGCCATTGATCATACCGGCCGGTGCAATATAACAGTCAGAGACATGGAAGGAGGAAAAAAAGATTTTAAATTTGCTGCAATCTCTTGTAACTCCTGAACAAAAGAGTAAACGTGACGCTCGGGAGAGGACGACGGAAACCTCAAAGCTTAGGTGGGTTTCAGGGCGAGTGCATCAGTCTGCAAAGACCTGGATCTGTACTCAGGATTTCACAAACACCTATAGCTCATTAGTTTTCCCAGCGGGACGCCGCTCGCTTTAGAAACAGCAGCCAAGTTCGATTTAAGGAAATCACAGAAAGTGCAGTTTAAATCACTGCCTCCTTTAATTTCCTGTTTATTTAGTCATTTTACCCCCTTCGGTGTCAAAAATTAATGTCCAATAAATGTAAAATAACATGTTACGGGTCAGGAATTTACAGTGATGTTACTTATGGAAGAGGAACGACCTCCTTCTGATGGTGAAAATCTCTAAATACAGCTGATTTAAGCTACTTGTGAATTCTGTTGAATGTTGAGGTGAATTTGCAGCAAGACTGATAATCTGAGAACAGACCAAACCCAGAATACTGTAATCAAAAAATAATGTCTATTCAGAACAAATACTCCAACATAGAACATGTCTAACCATGAAAATAAAAATAAAACTCCCTGATAAAAATCAAAATAACTTCACGGAGATTGTTTATTTTACACAGACCAGTTCCATTAAATGCACAAGTTGAATTTTAAGCTTTATTTACCAAGAAACACGTGGTTTTCTGTACCTGATTAAATCTACGGTGCATGCCAGTGGTCTTAGCAGTTATTGTGTGAACGTTTATAAAACGTTCGTACGGAGATCCAGTTTTCTTCAACTTTCTTATTTTTGGCACGCAACTCGTTCAGCAATCTTAGTTAAATTAAAAAAATTCATAAATGACAACGATAATTGCATTCTGGACATGACCCCCGGTCCGTGTGTCTTTTGGTCATTCCTGCACAGACTTGGTATTTGAGCAATTTTTATTTTTGAATAATTTAACTTTGTCTGCCATGTTTCTCTCATAAATGAATGAAGCTCTCTCCACACCATTCAAACACCTTTTACTGCTAATTTCAGCTTCTTTTCTGGTTCAGCTTTTTTTTTTTTTTTTTGCTTATTTTTCAGTTTTTAGCTGAAATGAGCTTTTATGCTTCTTTCATAATTTCAGTTGTTTCCTGCTTTTTCATCTATCTTTCATTTAGCCTTTTCAGCTATTTTTTTTTTTTTTGCTAATTTCAATTTTTTTTCTACTCATTTCAGTTTTTTTTTTTAAACTCATTTCAGAGGTTTTTTTTTTTTAATATATTTTCAGCCTCTCTCTGCCTATTTCAGCATATTCTGCTCATTTCTGCCACATTTCTGTTTTTATTTTCCTGTTTTCAGCACATGTCCATTGTTCAAATTCAACTTGCATTAGTTCAGCCATGAAACCTTTTCAAACTGCTTTCAGCTTTTTCAGCAATTCTGAGCTAAAGTATTCATCAATAATCCTTCATGCTGCATTTTCACAGGAAATGACATTTTCTTTTATCTTCACAAAACTTGATTTGCACATAAACTGCCTTTTTTTTTAAAGACTAACAAAGTATTATTGATGAAAGAAACAAAAAAATGAAACCTTAAACTCATCCTACTTAAAAAAAATAAAATGCCAAAGAACAAGAAGGAACAGAACATTTTGAGGCTATAATTTATTAAAAATAAACGATAAAATAAACTCCAAGAAAATCGACTTGCTTTTCTCAGCTCCCGGGCTGAACACTAAAAGCTGCATCTCTAAATGTTTTCATCCTGCACTTCATCTCGACCTGAGGGGAAATTCTGCTTCATGAAAACATGGCGGGCAGGCTGGCAGGTTTGGAGCACGAAGGACTTTAAAGAATACGGATGCTTCAGATTAGTTGGCGTGTATTCTGGGTTTGCGGCAGACGTGAATGTTCTTTGATCACAGAGAAAACAAGGCTCTGAACAGGAGATACATGAGTGAAAAGGAAGAAAGTGGATGAAAATCGCACAAAGTGGTAAAAACACAACAAAAACTTAGAAAGCACGAAGCGTCAGATGATGTTTCAGCAACTTGTTCGGTTTGACGACGTTACCTGGTAGAAAAATCTCAACCCAGACTTCATTTTCTATTTGATCATGGTTTGTTTTGCCCCAAAATTTAACTTTTTTAGAAAATAAATAAAGTTTTTACAAACTGAGCCGGTTTGAACAACATGGATTGTTTCTCCATCCCAAACAGCTCGACGTCACCGTCGTTGATCTATTTTCAGTCTTCGGCTGTTTCTGTAGGTGAACAAGTTGTTGGCAGCTGTTCACAAAGTTTGCTTACAGATTTATAATTTAGGGAAACATTAACCATCAATAAGAAAAAAATATTATGCAGAGGAGAAAGAATTAGTAAGAGAACTTTTCTCAGCACCTTGTGAAACGTTTTTTAGAATTTCTTCTTTAATAAGTTGCCAAATCAAGCTCTTCCTCTTCGGTAAAACCTTAAAGTGTTTTAATGTGGTTTAGTGTATGATCCTTAACCGGACTGGTCTTGATTTCTGTGAAGTGTTTCAAAATCTGACATCCCACTAAGACATTGACATAAAATGTGCAACTCTGAGGCTAATCTGTGCCTAAATTTGGACTATATGATGAGACGCTTTGAGCATTTTGTTTCTCATTTAAGATTTTCTAATTAAACAACCCAGTTGAAACCATGACATCATCGCACGCTTACCTCTTCAAATCTTTATTTATTTATTTGCTCTCCAAAGATACACACTGCCGTTAAGCTTTTAATCCAATTTAGCTGCTTTGCAATCAATTCTTAGTTTATTAAAAACCCCTGCCTTCAACATGAGTTATTTACTGCACGAGTGGACGAGGCTGTAACTCCTTCATGTGTCCACGCTGTGTGGTTTTCAGCTGGAGCTTGTGAAAGGAGCCGTAAGGTTGTGGTAAAACACTGGAACTGGACCGGGACGCTTTGTCGGCTACTGTGTAGCATCTCTTACCAAATCTTCTGTTGACTTTTCTTTTTGTGTCTCAGGTTTGTAGATCCTGAAATTTTCAAAGTATCTCAATTTTTGGGAAGCTCTTACTATAACGAGTCATGAAATTGTCCAAACTATTTTATTAGTGTATTTAAATTCATATTTATAAGTACTGATAATTAAAGCTGATGTTGTCAACACTTGTCCTGTTTGACTTTTTTTTTGTTTTAATCTTCTAAATGTGAATGTTCTGATCACTGATCGACTTGTTTGTCTGTGTCCTGTTGGCGTCAAATTGTAAGACACGGGGACATCCGGTGTTTTTCTCAGACTACAGGAGACAAAATAATACTCGTGGAAAACGATGAACTTTTCATGATGCAAAATGAACACATGAAAAATACAGCGCAATCCGATGGCTTCAGTGGATAGAAATAAAATGCTTTCACTGATGTTTTAATAATTTGTGAACAAAAGTTCAGCCTGCTCAGACCATTTCGTCACGAGCTGGGTTTGTGGTCCTCGCCCCGGAAAAGAAAACGTTTAATTCACATCTGCGGTTCCAATGACCTGACGTGACCCGAACATGGAGTCAGCCCCTGAGTTCTTTTATTTCTGAGCGTGATCTCAGAAAGTTAGTACTTTTCTGTAGAGGAAACTCCTTTCAGGAGCGTTTCTCTATAGTTTTGTTCTTTCAGAGCACGGAGCTGAAATATTTATGTTCACTTGAACCATTCTATGAATTTTAAAATGCATTGTTTAGTATCATTCTGTAACAAAAAATGTATTTACATGTTGTAAGACTAGACACGTGAACTGCTACAATTACATTTTCTTTTTGTTCTGCTAAATATTAATTTCTTTGTTATATTTGGTCTGGAGGCGCTGCAGAGGAACTAAAGGGCCACATGTGGCCCGAGAACCACATGTTGCAGACCCCTGGTTTGGATGATGAAGTTTGTGGTTGGAGGTTAAGAGGGGAATGCACAGTTCGTCCATCGTTTCTGTTAAAGTTCTTGGCTAATTTTAATCATATTGTTTGTTTTTTGACAGCCTTACAGTGTTCATGAAAGACAGATTAATAAATCAACTGAATTAAAAGCAACAACTGAAAATCGCTGTGCAGTCGACCACATCTGGAGTGAAAATCAGTGCAGGTGAAGAGAGAATATGGTGCAAAATGTGTGAAATAATTTCTAAATTGAAAACGACTGACGCATCGATTCAGTTTAGTCTTTAGAGATGTTCACCTGAAAGATCCGGGTAAAGTAAGAGCACAGACGTTATCCAGATGTTTCTGCTGAATTTACTTAATGAATCATACACGTTTTAGAGCTAAAAATATAAATAAATCCAAGTCATGCTGCACTTCAGTCTTTTCTTAAAAGCCACCTTTGGCATGGACATCATAACTTCACCGTAAAACAGAAATGAAAGTGGTTGGATCGTGATTTATGATTTTAATTTTTATTTGTGGGCATAAAGACGACAAACAGTGAGTATACATTTTTAAATCTGTAAAACAGCAGCGGGTTGAGTTCTGTGAACGGCTTCAGTTCCTGATGGACTGGGGGCTCAGAAGATAAAGAACCCCCCTCAGAAATAATCAACCCTCAGCGGGGCAGCTTGCCCTCTGTAGTGCAGAGGTACTGGGGGCAGAAGTCCTCTTCAGCCTCGGGGGACATTCTTACTATCACCTGGCAGCATCTGTCTCTCTCGTTAGGTTGCTGAAAAAAAAATCAACTGGCTGGGCTCACTCTTTCTCTCCGTCCTCCCTCATTCTCGCCTTCACTCCATCATTTTCCTCCCTGCTCTTCTCTTCACGCCTCCTCTTTAACTCCCTCCCCTCTTTTGTAATAAATGCCATTATGGAGAGGATGCATCTGATGTTAAGACAGGAAGCCATCCTTTACCACCTTCTAAAAGAATTAGTGACGCTCAGCTAACTCTAGAAGCCATAAAGCATCTCCTCGGCTGACATCATAAAACACCAAGCCTTTTTTTTTTTTTTTTAAAGGAGTTGCTGTGAACACGTCATAAACAAGTTTCAGAGCCTCTCCTTACATCAAAGGTATTGTAACCCCAGCACCTTCAATGAGCCACGAGCGTGCGCCGTATTAAGCGCGCGCACGTTGGGTAAAGGGCGGCTGAGTCAGAGCCATGGGCTGAGTGATTAAAGCAGCAGCGTGAGGCCTTGAGGGGAGCGTTAACGATGCAGCGTCTACCTTTGCTCATGCCTCATTGGCTCGAGCTTCTGCTGAGTAACCGGCAAGACTTAATTGAAGGGTACACTTCGTTAAGAGCGTTGCCAGGTGACCACGGAGGCCTAATTGAAGGCCAACGCTTCAATGGATCTGTGCCATTCCATCAATCAGGTGTATTAGCAGGAGCCTGGCTTTTAGTCTCTGCTGGCAGAGGAATGTGCTGACTGCAAGATGGGGGGAGGAAGAAAAGAGGCATGAAGGTGGGGAGGGAGGACTTAAAGAAGGAAATGAGGAGCAGAAAGAAAGTCCAGGGGAGAAAAGAAAATTCCTTGGAGATCTGATTATCAGCAGAATTTCAGCACAAAAATGAAAGGCCCGATCTGCTTTTTGAATAAAACTTCTGCTGAGCAAGGAAAAAAGATTAGAAGCTGGATGAAATTACATGAACTCTCGTGTTCTCTTGTAGAGCAGGTTCCGGTTTCATTCGTTTGCTTTAAATGAACCAAAATTCAAAAGAAATGACAGATTTTCTTTCTTTATTTATTTTTTTATTGCTTTTCCTTTCCTCACTATTTCAGTGAGCTTTTTTTAATTTCCTTTATTAAATAAATACATCTGCAAATGTAATTACAGTGGATTCACACGATGGTGTGAAAAACAAGTGAACTGTATTCACAGGCAGGTATTAAAAGAACTCGTATGCAAATGAGATGATAAATGTGAAAATAAAAGCTTTACTTTATTACCTTGGTGGAAACTGTTGAGGGAGCTAATTTGGCGCCACCATCCACCTGGTATCTGGGTCAGGGACAATTAAACTAATGAGTTGATGTGTTCCATTTGCAGGGAGAGCTTGTGTAAAGGTGTGCAGCCTTGACCCGTTCACTCTGTCACCATGAAATATGCACAGGATTTTTCTCTGTTTGCTGCGACAGCAAAGAAACGCCACGTGTCCCGAGTCTGTGACAGCGCTTCGATATTCAAGCTGAAAGAATAGAAAGTCATCCCTGCGACGTTAAGTGCACGTGTGAGTGGCTCTGAAAAGGTCAGCAGAGGTGTGGGGTTGATGAAAGCTCTGTCAGACGGTGCAACAGAGAAGTGGGCTTGATGAAGACGAGCTGCAGAGGCTGTGAGGAGTCCAAGTTTACGACGCCTCCGCTTTGCTTTCCAACGATCTGCTTCTCTCGTGAAGAAATCCAAAGTAAAGAGGAGACCACATCAGAAACGCAGAACGTGGAAGAAACATTTAACACATGAACAATCTGGTGTAGAGTGGCATGCATGCAGCCATAAAGATGTGATCTGAAGTTGTTTGGCTCAAAAAGAAAATTGTACTGCTGACGGCTGAGGGATTTTGAGAAGTCCTTCTTCAAGCAAAACATCACAAGTTATTAGTGATTTGAAAACCCAAAGACTCGACGTTTTCACAGCCAAGCCTGAGCGTGTTGGTGGGGAGACCGCTCTGTCACCCTGGAGGCAGGAAGCCTCCTTGGATCGAGATCTAAAGTTGTTCTTGAGATCGAGGACCGGGTGCAGAGTTGCTGTTCGGTGCCATGAGGCTCTGAGGTCAACCCATCAGACCAGAGCAGCAATTTCCTGCATCCCCTGTCGAGTCCAACGCCCAGGCGGCGTGCGACTGTGGCCCAAGGGTCACAACACAATTGGGAGAAAAAAAAAAAAAGTACATAAAACTAGAATTTATTCAGCATAATTGTTTGGATGGACGTGTTTCACTTTGCTCAGAGTTTTTGAGGAAACGAGCCCTGTTTTAAAAATTGCTCCCTATAAGAAATAAAAGAAAATATTAATTAAAAAAAAAAAAAAGTTTATTTTTCATTATTTTGCACGAGCCTCTTGGGGGAAATCATCTTCAAAAAAATGACAGATATTTTTTTTGTTTGTTTTTTGGGACCAATTGAAAAAATACATTACTGGCCAATCATTCTGTGAAGGAATGCATATGCTGCAACAGTTTTGATTCAAGATGGCTGCACAGCCACTTCCCAGAAGAAGTGTTCAGTGTTGAAGCTGACTTTCAGCTACTACCACTCAACTTTACCTCAACATAGGTAATTTTGAGTAACTATTTTGTGTTGGCAAATGTAGATTAGCTGTGGCAGCCATCTTGATTTGGGTTAACTCCTAAAGTCTATCACTTCTAGATATGCATCTGAACGTTCCAGTAAAATCCATCCAGTGTTTAATGAGATATTCGTATATTTTACTAACAAACAGAGTTAACTTCAGCAGTTGATGCCAAAGATTTTAAAACAAATGAGTTATTGCTCACTGTCTGTTGGAGACCAGTCTCAGCTGCTAATACACCAAATGCAAGGTAAACTGTTGTCAAACCGATTGAGTCATTGGCATTTCTGTTTAAATATTGAAATTGTATTTATTTTATATGTCAGAAAATATGTTATTTTTTGTATTATTAGCTGAGTTCATATTTTAGATACTTGATTAAATCAAATAATTGTGAACAGTCATCACATCTTCTAGTCATAACCAAATATCCCACTAAATATATAAAATAATGAATTTAACTTAAGACTCTGAAACATAACAAATTGTGATATCTTACAACTCTTTTTCATGAGCTACAAATCAAATGCTTTCTATTTCTAGCCACAGTGTTCCTTGGAATATGTCAGGGTTGATGGATATCTCTCAAAGTAAACAGGCCTGTGAAAAAGCTGCCTCACTGTTGAGGTACACGTCTATATTCAAGCCAAGGCAGTGGGGAAAAGAAAAAGGACTGTATTAGCAGATCTGTCATGTACCGAGTGGTGGGATATATTACAGCTAGAAGCAGTTTTAAAACAAGTTGGGTTCCTGCCAGGAAGGTCTCAGAGCAATATCTTGAGCCATATGGATTGGAAAATGCATTCAGCCTTCGCTGGCAGCAAAATCTCTGACATATTTATTATTGTATGGTTAGAACCTGCTGGGAAATCATGTTCACAATTTCTGTGGGGTTTCAATAAAACTACAATACAAATAGCAACTGTTGTAAGGTCCACAAACTGGGTTTGTACTCTGGTTCCTTTCATCACACACACACAACAGACCAGGTCATTATTTTTATTCCCAGGAAGTAGGATGCATAAAGTGGCAGAGATATCAGATCAGATTTATTAACTGGAGCAGTGTGTCATATAGTGTATATTTCAAAAACTATTCAATTTATGTAATGCAAAATCTTCTCTTAACTGTAATCTGCCATCCATCTCTGGTCTAATACAAAATGAATTGCTTTTAGGAGTTTAGAGGTAAAACACTACCACCGTGTGGACAAATCTGAAAACTGCAGAAAGAACAAGTCCAAATCACATAAATGACGGTCACAGATACATTTAACATTTTACATGTAAGGATGTATAAATAATTAAATTAAAATTTCAAAGAATCATTTACAATATTAACAATTATTTATTCGAAACATGGCGCTCCAATAACAAATAACTTTTTTTTTAAAGGCGGTTAGCGGAACTGTTTACAGACACCGGACATGTTTTTCGGTTACACCGGAACTGTTTTTTTTTTTTTTCCTGTCGGGATTAGGGTGAGCTGGTTATGGTCATGTTTAAGAATGTTTTGAGCAGATTGGCTACAGAGACGGTTCGTGTTCACCGTCATGTGAGACACACTGAGTTCGTAAAGACTTTGACACCGCTGAGGAGCTTCATGGAGGCGAAGGACGAAGCGCTTCCGCCTTTTGATTCCTCCCTGCTGGACTTCCTGGTGTGCCCGCTGTCCAAGAAGCCACTCAGGTCAAACAATAGTTGTGCTTAAGAGCTGTTTTTAAAAGCTCAACTATCCAAACTGAAAACACAATAGTTTATATTCACTTTAATGTTTGTACTTCAGTAGTTTTAATCGGCAGATTTTGAGTTGAACGTTTAATTTAATCGATAACCGATAAAGGGAAAAACGAGATCTCGTGAGATGTGCAAGCGCTCAAAGTTTATCATGTGGATGACTATCAGCTACTTCCACACTAAATTTACACAAATATCTGCAAAATTAATTAAGTCAAAACCACTTTTCTGTTTAAAAAGTATCCATTAGCTCTAGTTGAGGTGACTACAAAAGTTATTAAGATATTGGTGTACATCCAGTGACTTACTGAGGGTGTCTTTAGTCTGTCCATTGGTTTGAGATATTTTCCTAACAGAGTTGACACCAATTATTGCCACTGTTTTATTTATTTATTTTTGCAATGTGTAGTGCTCAAAGTATGTGTTGGGGCTAATGCTCAGCAACTGTCACACCATATTTTTGCTCAGCATCTGTAAAATTGGTTAAGTTTGGATAATTTTTGTCTTTAAGATCACGTGGCTGGGGTGGCTGTCTGGAATGAGATTGACTCCAAAAGTTAATCATTATAGGTGTCAATAACTTCACAATACATGACAGGTTAAAAAAAATATGAAAAGTATTGAGATGGTGCTTTTTACAAGTTCCCAACAACATTGACCCTGGAGAAGATTATTAGGATTTTCTTTTTAAATGCAAACACAAAAGCAGCACTGCATTAAAAGATATGCTGAAAATGAATTCTCCATAATTTTTGCACATTTTTTTTTCACCTGCAACTCAACGGGAAACATCCAAGTTTTATAAACAAAACAAGACTCACTAATCAGTATTTTTGTTCTACTGTAATTCTTTTTAAATTGTTGCTCTATTTGCTGTACAACAATGAAAAGTACCAATTAAACCAAATCAGTACTCTACTAATTGATTTGGCTACACAATGAAAACATGGCTGACATAAAAATTAGTTTTCAGGCAGATATTTACAATTTTGACATTGTCGATTGTGGATTTAAAGCTTTTCTTTTACATAGCAAAAATGTTACAGTTCGTAACAATTTAGAAAAAAAACGTGACAACTGATGGTTTACAGGAGATTTACTACTTTTCCTCCATTATCTGTTTTTTTTTTTTTTTGTACATGTTTTTAACAAGTGAATTGGTATTAACTGATTCACCTTTTCAAATTGCAGCTGGATATATAAAACTTTTAGAATAGAAATATTGTTTAATTGATCAGGAAACGGCAAAGAATAATTGAAACATGATGTAGCCAGTGTCATGTACAGAAGGCTCGCGTTGATTACAGCGTAGCAGCTGATACATTCATACTGTGAAGGAAATATTAGACTGGAGCGTTTAGTTGCTACATCATCCAACTGTAAAATATATGTATTCCAGCTGAATGATTTAGGAATTTTTCATCTTTCCCTCAGGTATGATGCTAACACCAATGAGCTGATCAACGAGGAGCTCGGCATTGCTTATCCCATCGTTGATGGCATTCCTAACATGATCCCCCAGGACGCCAGGCTCATAAAGAAGGACGCAGACGCTCCCAGCACGCCTGCACAGTAACAGGAACTCCATCGCAAAACTTTCAGCTGCAAGAAAACAGACTGAACACTTAAAAGTTAAGCATCTGAGCTAAGCTGCGTCTCAGTTAATTATTTCAGCAAAAAGTTATTTTAGTGCAAATCTGTCGGAATGTTGTCCCTGGCCATGATGGTGGGACTGGTCCCCATTGTGTCCCTCGTTGGTTTGATCTACTCAGCCACAGTGGATGAAAACTTCCCTCAGGGCTGCACGAGCAGCAGCAGTGTGTGTTTCTACAGCCTGCTGCTGCCGCTCACCCTCCCCGTCTACGTCTTCTTCCATCTCTGGAGCTGGATGGGGATCAAGCTCTTCAGGCACAACTAGACATTTCGCTCTAACAAAAATAACGTTTTCTAATGCCGTTTGCGTTTTTTGATCCTTACTTACATGTTAATAGACAGTTTAAAATCCAAAGACGGATGTTAAATAAAAAAAGGTGGCCCTTATTTTCTTAAAACACGTTGAATTGTCTTACTCTGTCAGGATCATTTGGCTGTTTATAACACTGCAGGTTACCAGTTTTCCACAGCAATTATAAATCTGCATCACAATTTCAATGTTTTAGCAGCTACAAAACAGACTTCTGTTGTAAAATTAATAACTGTATGTAGAAATTTACATCTGTGCTTCTATGGAGAATAAATAAACATCAATATTGAACATCTCTTGAGGAACTTCTCACTGTTGTCGTGAATCGTAAACAAACTGAACCTCCACTTCATTTTCAAAATGTACTTTTAATCCATAAAACAAGTGTTATACAGATCAATGATATGAACTGCAATCTGTTATTATGAAATTAAAAAATAATTAATAGATGAACTCTGATAAACTTGTAATATACTTCAAAAGTCATGAAAACAACAGTTTAGTCTTAAAATATTTTCCATGCATGCAACAAGGGACTACTGGGCTCCATCTTCTAAAACGTTTATAACCTTAACTCGTGTAGACATTCGGCTCTCTTAACACAAACTACAAGAACACTGAACATGTTCCAGATGTGTTCAAACATCTGGCCAATGAAGTGAGACAGCTGCCATTTACTCACATTCTTCCCTGAACTCCTCAGTGGCGCTTTTTACGCTTTATGTCTCTGCCCTGAGAAAGTTTCATCAGTGGAGACTCCGGTCGAGGTGAGAGTTTGTCGTCTCCTTTCGTCTTGAAAAAGAAAGGTTTGTTGAGCCTCAGCTGGACCGCTTTCACCTAAAACCCAAACAGCCATTTTGTTCGCCATCAGTGATCACATAATCTGGGAATTATTCTGGTGATGAATGTATGGTACAGTCAGGTACTAAATGATTCATCCTTCTTAGTAAACCTAAAATTTAAATAGATTTTTATTTTGCTTATAAGCATTTGACATTAAAAAAAACACCAGATTAATCAAATAAATGAGATAAAAACTGTTTTACATAAATATAAAATTTAACAATGGTACATTTAATATGTACTCAACCTCTAAAACTACTTTGTAGCAGCTGCAGCATCAAGTCTCTTCAGGTTCATCTCCAGGAGCTAACCAGTGTAGAGTTAGCTTGTTCTTCATGACCAAACGTCAGTTCCTTCAGGTTGCATGGCTGCTGTGTCCAACAATTTTTAAACCACAGGTTCTTAATTGGACTGGGCCAGGACATTTACCTGGTCCTCCCTAAACCAGTTCAGTTGTGTTAGGGTCATTGTTCTTGCTGGAAGGAGGATCTCCATCCCAGTCTAATATCTGTATTATATCTCTAAATTTATCTCTCTTTTAGTTTCCCAGTGCATGCCGATAGACCCCATCCCCACAGCATGGTGCTGCCACCACCCTGCTTCAATGTAGGAATGGAGTGATTTGCCTCAGATATGGTGTTGTCCTTGATGCTTGGTCTCATCTGACTGCAGCACCTTCTTCTGCATGTTTGAGCAGTCCAATGTGTAATCTTTTTCCTGCCAATCCTCCATGAAGCCCAGCTCTGGGCAGGTTCTAGTGGTCCAGTGGAGATCCTCCTGCCTCTGCAGAAGGGCTACAGCTCCATCAGGGTTATCTCTGAATGTTTCTCAGATTAATGTCCTCTTATTTACTCCATGAGTTTTGATAGACGACCCTCTTAGAGGGTTTGCATCATCTTTGTTTTCTAATAATGGACTTAACGGAGGAGCTCTGTGTGATGTTTAGGGTTCTGGGATATTTTTCGGAACCCAACTTTGATCTCTTCTCCACAGCTTTGACTCTGACTTGTTTGAATAATTCCTTGGTCTTTATGCTGTCTCTTGCTTAGCGTAAGCCCTTATTACTTACAACTGTTGAACTGGTGTTGATTCTGGGAACTGTTACAACAAGTGTCTATCATTTGACAGGTTTAGATTATTTGCTCACATGTGTGGTTTATTATTTTTATTATTATGGGTCTTCTGGAGGTAAAGCAGGTGTTTTCCCCTTTAAAACATAATTAAACCTAGAGTATTTAGAGAAATAGTTGCTTTAAATCAAATGGAAAATTTCTGATTGTAAGGTTATAAATCAAACGTTATCAAGAGGGATGAAATCGTTTACGAGCCCATGTAGAATGCCTTTGGTGTTTTATTAATTTAAAAGGAACCAATTTGTTTCTGTACATGTTTTTTTTACTAACCAAGACTGAGCAACAGAACCCCAAGGATGACTTTCAGATTACCGTACATTTCCAGAGCTTTGTGTATTATGAAATTATTGACAGACTTTTAGTAAACAAGCATTTGCAATTATACACACACACAGAGGAAACTGATTAATCTAAGTATTTTCATTAGATTTGCTGACACTAATATATAAACATTTCAACATTTATATTTGCTCTTTTAAGAATAATTTTCATAAAACTTTATGTTTATAAGAAGCTCAGATAACAATATTCAACTAAACTAATGAGAAATTGTGTTTTAAAGACTTTAAATTTGTTTTATGGATTATTTTACAATGCAGTGAGAATAGCAGGTCTACAAAAGAAAAAGGTAAAAAAGTTTTTGACATGTGTCAAAGTCGAGGCTCGTGGGCCAAATCTGGCCCTCGTTAACATCCAATCTGGCCCTTTAAGATACTTTTAATATAAAATATTATTTATCGTTTCTCACTTAGCTTAAAAAAAACTACTAAATACTTCATTTAGTGCAGACCTCTCAGGACAGTTTAACTTAGAAGCCAGAAAAAAAGATGGATTTTTTTAGGGATGCACAATATTATCGGCATGGTATTGGCCAAAATTAACATTAAAGTTCAATATCGGCCATTCCATTAAAAAACTTGCCGATATAAAAGGCGCTGTTTTTGCCTGTAGCACCAACACAACGTGATGACGTCACGTGCGCCTACCCAAGCTCACAGCGGAGAGTAAAATTCAAAATGTTGGTGGTGTGGAAGTTTTATTTTACGTTGGTGAGGATGTCGAATTCCAAAGATTTATGGACTACATTGAGCTTCGCCACGTCATCCCCAGAGATATTTTTCTGGCGTAACGTTACCCAAGTTACAAGCCGTCATTTCCGACGTCGTTGAGAAGCTAATAGCCAATAGCACGGCTTGTTGGGTGAGTTTTACCACAGACATTTGGACGTCATGTTAGCTCCGTTAGCATGATTAGTCTTACAGCACAATGGATAAACAAAAACTTTGATCTTAAAAAGGCTGTCCTTCATGCACAGGAGTGCAAAGGATCCCAGACTGCAGCTAGGAATCTAGAACAAGCCTACACAAGTGAGACAGTATGCAGGTGATTAATGCTAATAAATAACATTTAACACTTTTCATTTAATAAAAGTCAAAGTGCTATCCATATCATATAGCTGTTATTGAATATATGTCACTAACTCATACAACTGTTGCACAATTTTTTTAGCAAATAAGCCTAAATAAGAGGGCTATGTTCTGACAAAGGAACGTGTATATACATATCTGTATCAGTTATGGGCCAAATAAGTTTTAACATTTCGGATATTGTGCATCCCTAATTATACAGTAACTATATTCAGATTGGTTCAAAATATCCTGATCCATTCTCAATAATCCAGGTAGAAAAATCTAAAAATAAAAAGTTAAGTCTGGTCCTCTGGACATTTAAAAAAACAAAACAAAAATTGTTGAAACGTTTTGTCTTTCCTCCGAAAGACTTCTTCAGTATGAGGAGCTGTATTCAGCTCAGTCTTATAAATAGCACCTTCTCATAGTGGATCAACCAGTTTGCTGCTGACAGCCAA
>JARVGQ010000002.1:12020042-12033431 GCA_031762355.1 Hypsolebias martinsi | reverse complement strand
GTGAAGTAAAAGTAAAAGTACCCACATTTAATTCTACTTAAGTAAAGTACAAATACAGGAAAAATGTACTTAAGTACTGTAACAAAGTATTTGTACTTAGTTACATCCCACCACTGGTGGGGACAGAGGACGCAGAGTACAGGATGAGATGGAAGAGGATGACTTCACTGAACTGAGCTCTGAAGAGGGAACAGCCAAAAGAAGATCTAATATGTTCCACTGTAAAGTAAAATATTGCCTTGAGAGATTTGCAAATCATTGCATTCTGTTTTTACTGAATTTTACACACTGTCCCAACTTTTTCAGAATGGGACCATGTGATGGACTGCCAGAATGTCCAGTGTCTGCTGCTTCTACAGCTGGAGAGAGGCACCAACAATCCTGAGCAGGAATAAGCAAGTACGGAAAATAAAAATAACGGATAGCTACATTTTGATTGCTGGAAATATATGATATGTTGCATTTAGTTTAAATGAAGTGTGTAAATTAAACAATAAAAAATATGAAACAGAAATTGCATTTTCTGTGAAATTTCAGTGCGGAACAACTGCTGAAATTTGCTGAAGAAGCAGAATATCTGGCACAGCTAACAAAAAAAATTGCTCAGCTAAGTGTAAATTTTTTTAAATCAGGCTTAAAAAAATTAATGGGTGCTAACCCTAAACCGCTAAGACGACTGTCACTCAGTCTGCATCACACGTCTTGTCTCCTTCCAGTTGAAGCCGCGTCGACCAATCACATCTTGTCACATATACCTGTGATCAGCCAATAGACTCTTGGAGACACGCCCACAACAGACAGGAACAAGCTTGGGAATTTTGTTGGACTTGAAGTTGGCAAAAGCTAATTTAACAAAAGCCAATCTTGCTAACCCAACAAAGTTCAGTCAGGTCTTCTGCACGGTTTCTTTTATTGTTGAGACATTTCATCCTTCATCCATGGATCCATGGATTTTCTACCTGGATTATTGAGCATGAACTTCAATAACCCTGCTAACGCTTCAAAAGTTAGCAAAAATGCTAATCCACTAAACAAAATATTAGTTCTGCTATTAGCTGTTAGCAGATTAGTGGGCATGTGCCCGCCACTGTCCATCTCCATCTTCTGCTGTTTCTTTGTGGTTGGGTTGAGGAGGGAGCAGAATCAGGAGAGAAACCCAGACTTCTGCTCCCAGTGACACTGTCCGTCTCCTGCTGGGGGAACCCAATACATTCGTTCAACCTTTATTTATACAGGTTAGTCTCAATGAGTCACAAGGACTCATTTACAAGAAAGACCTGTAATTCCTGCATTCCCAGGCCAGAGAGGATGTATAATTCCTCCAGCGAGTTCTGGCTTTGCTAGTTTTTTCCCCCAGTGGGACATGGCTGGGAAACATAAGGGAGGCCTCCTGATCCCATTCCTGAACCTCCTCAATTGACTCCTTTCGACATGGAGGAGTAGTGGTTCCACTTTGAGCTCCCCCTTGGTGGAGCTAAGTTCAAACTGCAAGTTCTTAAAACTATAAGAAGATCACTAGCTAAAAACTAAAATGAGCAAAAAAAAAGACAAAATAGAGCAAATAGGCTGAAGTAGATTTTACAAAGAACAATGTTTTGAAGAAAGATAGTTGTGTGCATTTTATGAGGAAAACATTAGAAAATTCAGGTTTGAAAGTATACAAGTTGTTAAAAAAAAAAGTCATAGCACCCATCTCCAGACTGAGCTGAATAATTTGATTTACGAATGCCTAAAATAGCACTACATGTGTAGTTAAACTGCAAAGAACATGCAAAAAAGGACAAAAAACTAACAGGAAATCACACAATAATATCACATTTTACACAAAAACAAACATTTTATGTAAAGTTGAGGATGATTTTTTTTTTTTTTTTCCCGGAGATTTGTAGCGCAGGTTCTTTCAAGAGTCCTGCAGAACTTCAGCTTTTCTCTGGCTGTTCTCTTTCTATGTTTTCTGTCTGTTTGTGTAACCTCAGCCTGACGGACAGGCTGAAGTCAAGACTGGGGTTTTGAAGGAGGCATATCTGTTGCAGACCTCTGGTTCTTTTTGTCACTGAAGATGGAAACTCACAGTTTGACTTACGGCTCTTACTTTTAGAGTTTGTTACGGTAAGCAGCCTGGCTGTGACCTCAAACTTAAAGCTGGCAAGAGAAGCTTCACTTTGGGCTCACTGTAAAAGTAACTTGCAGCAAATTTTATACTTTCCTGTTGTTACCATGTGATGGAAAATAATCAAATAATTTGAAATTATATAAACTAATGCAAACCACCTCAAATCTCCCATAATTCCACGGGAAAATTAAGTTATCTTTAAAGGTTTTTAGCTGTTTTTGTAATGAAATAAGTGATATACATGGGTGTAAATTTCCATGATTTCTTGATGCCCATTGACCTTGTCTTGCTCTCACAAACACAGACTTGCATACCTGTCAATCATGCCCGAAACAGTGACGACAGCGGCATCACTCAGTGACACACCTCCCAAAATTCCCACTTACTGTGTGATTCAGGATGTATCCTCTGACGTCAGATTGGTATAAAAGCTCTCTTCTTTTGAGAAACAGCCTCATTAAAACAATGTTAATTCTTCAGTTAAGTGTCTATGTAACCAGGGAGACTCGGTAATAGTCCACGAGAGTCATAAATCCATCCTAATGTTGCCTCCATTGTTGTGCGACATGCTCGGAATCAGATTTAAAAAAAAGGTCACATCGGATGCAGACCAATAGGACTGGGCAGTCCATGGATGTTGAGAAGAAAAAAAAAAGAGGCCTATGAAATTAGATCGTGGGAAAGTTTTAAAAAACACATTAAGCTCAGTAATGAGGAGATGCACACGCTTATACGAGAAAAAAAAAACTAATTGTGCTATTTTTGCTTTTATTTGCGTATTTACCAAGATTTCCTGTGCTTTTGGGAGACAGCTTAATGAGAGATTTATGTCAGAACAACACATGCATTCTTGTAAAAGTCTGGGATTCTGGTGTTTGAGTGTTTTTCCAAGTCAGAAAGGTGTGAAGGTATTTGGGTTCAAAGCCATTTGTTTGATGCCGCATGACAGAGGTAAAAGCCTGAAGCTAAGAGGGGGTGCTGTCATTCATGGCCTGCCCCCTCCAGGAGCTGGAGGTATGACATCAACAGCAATAATGAAAGCAGCTCATCAACAACTGGACACCCAGGCTATAAAAGGAACGTGGGGAGTCCTGTGCTTATCATAACTAATAGGAGCTAACCACCAAACCACAGTGACTCACTGAAGAGACCACTTCTACTACAGTTTTGTTATCGGACTGAAGAGAAAAAGAAGAAAAACCACCACAGGTATGTTCCTCTTGGCCTGTCATTTAGAAGTACAAATTGGTTCAAATGCCTTAAAGTAACTAAAATTGATTGCTTTCTTTATTTTGTAAAATGCAGTGGCAAGAATAAAATAAAAATGTGTTAAAATGTACAAATACTTTTTTTTATTATCATTATTTTTTTCTCAGAGGAGACATTTGGATTCTATCAACTGTTTTTTATGTTGCACTTTAGGGGAATAGTTTTTGATTTGATTTTCCTTTAATGTTTCTTTTACAGGTCAATACACTCGACATGAAAAATTTAGGCTTTGCAATCCTGTTCATTTCCCTCATTGTTTTATACCTCTTCGTTCACTGTCAAGGACGACCCATACGGTAAATTTTACCTCCTCTTTTTGCTCACATCACTTATGAGTTTATTATTTAAAAATAGGAGCAACAAGTACATTTTATATTTTCAACAGAGATTTATTTCGGTGTGTAAAATTGACAGCGTTTGATGATTTTGCAGTAAAAGGACAGTGAGTGAGGTGCAGCTCATGCACAACCTCAGGCACCACAAGCAGGTGCAGGAGCGCAGAGAGTGGCTGCAGAGGAGGATCCAAGACATCCACAATGCAGCGCAGACCAGCAGCGGGGGGGACAGCGAGAGCCTGAGGAGGAGGAGGCTGCATCCAGAGGAGCTGACTGAGCTGGGCGATCTGACATCAGAAGAAATCCAGCAAGCGATAAACTTTTTTGAGAAGCTCCTCGAGTCAAAACAATCGTGATTTTTTTTTTTTTTTTTTTTTTTGGAGACTTTATGAAATTGTTTAACATTTCCATCACAGAAAAATGTAAAAATTTCACCTGAGTTTAAACCTTTTTTCTATCTAAACTTTTTTTTTTTTTTTTTTTAATAATCTCTGTAGTCGGTTCATATCATTGTGCTGTTTTGTATTTCCATATATATTTTATTTATTTTATTATTTATGAATTTTTAATGTATGTGACAGTGCCTCTATTAGGCAAACCTTCTGTTACATGAACGCACTTTTATTTAAGAGCTTTGTTATGAAGCCACCATGAAGGAGACAGTCTAACTTGGACCAGCTGTTTTTTAATTTAATATTATCATCATCATCATCATCATCATTATTATTATATTATTATTATTATTATTATTATTATTATTATTATTATTATTACTATTATTATTATTATTATTGACAAAGCCCAGTTTAGGGCCCATTCAAACTGTTTGACCTGAATTGGCTATTTTTGATTTTAAGTATATTCATTTTACTTTTGATATAAGTGTAAAAGGCTCAAATTGATGTTTAGCTATTGCTAGATGCCTGATATTTTAAGCACCTAAACAGAAAAGAATGATTTGTATATTTTTACCTTTGTTATGTTCACACAAATCTGTGTGTTTTGCTTGTAAGTTTAATTGTTTTGTATAAGATGCTACTTTTTTAAAATAAACTTTTTTTTTTGTTTAATTATTTGTGCATTTAGAGATGTTTGCCCAGATTTACAAACATGCACACTTCTTTTATGGAGACTGGTTGGAACAGGAGATATTGTCTATTTCAACCTTTATTTAAACAGGTTAATCCCATTGAGCCTCGAGGACTCATTTACAAGATATACTGTATTACCTCTAATGGACAGCAGAGGCAATTTATTGGATATTGCAGATTTTTGTCATAAATACAATCTAATTTGTTCCGGTCAACAGTACAATGATGTGGTTATTGCAATCCCACAAGCACTTATTTGCACTGTTAAAGGTTCTCTATTATATAAAGTAATAATAGCTCTACAATGCTCTTTATCCATTCAGAGCTCTTTTTTGTTGACAAGAAATGCAAAAAAGTTCCTCAGGTTTGCGTTATCCAGAGAATATTTTCCATCAACCCACTTGCTTAATGAAAGAATTCATAAAAAAATAGAGGCAAGTTTCCTATCCCACCCAAGATGAAAGGGGTTTATCTCAAAAATAATAAACAATATTTATCCTTGCTGTGATTTTTTTTTTTTTTTTTTACATTCCAACATTGGTGAAAATGCACGTACCCTTTGCAATTCAGACATAGAAATGGAGGAACATCTTTTAATTCTTTTCTTGTGGTATTCTGAAAACATTTTGGGAACACTGGTGGAATTTAAACAATTTAGAAAAATCCACTTTAGATTACAAAGTGGCAAAATTTAGTGTCAAAACAAGAGTTTCTTTCAGTCATTTTTTAAGTCAAATTTTTTTCTTCATAATTGTAAATTTGCTAAAACTAAACCAGTGTTTGCTGGATTTCGTA
Organism: Hypsolebias martinsi; assembly: GCA_031762355.1. Lineage (NCBI taxonomy): Eukaryota > Metazoa > Chordata > Actinopteri > Cyprinodontiformes > Rivulidae > Hypsolebias > Hypsolebias martinsi. Next base: position 12,027,828 of record JARVGQ010000002.1, on the reverse strand, counting down.
GCGATTTGGCCTTTCTAAAAAAAACTTTGCAATTCACCAACTGCACAATGGCTCCATGTATTATGCAACTTTCTTTTCATGTGCCTCAGTTGCTATTTAGCAATTTATTTAGGCTATTTAATAATATAGCCTATTTTGTATTCTGTTTTAATTTAATCGTGTGGTTTTCATGGTTCATGTTTGTTGTCACACAATGGTCTGCTCAAAAAATGCATTGTACTTATGTATAAGTCTGCACCAGATGTACAACTAAATTTTAGAACTGTGACATCATACGGAAGTCTCGCGATATCTTACGTGATTTCAGCTTCCTCAAACAAAACAACTCCACTAGCGGTTAATCCAAGCAAGAATTGCCAACTAAAAACGCTAGTTCTTTTTTGTTTGTTTCTTTGCTTCTTCGTTTAATTACACAACTATCGGCTGTCCGTCCACTGGATAAAACTTTAAAACGGAATGTAACTCAAGAAGGTAAATATGAGATGTTTTAAACTTTTGTTTACAGCGTTAGCAACAGTTAGCTAACGTTTAGCAACCTAACCATTAGGATGCTAACCGTTACGCTTACTAGCTTTGTGGCTAACGGTAATGCTTAAAAACAAGATAATGCGATTGTCTAAAGTCATCGTAGCTGCTTTGGACTGTTTAAAACAAACGTTGACCTGTCAAGTGCTGTGTTTAATTATGCAACACTGATGAGTTCACATGCAACCCCATAATCGTCCAAGCGGCTGAGTTGTAGTTAGACAGGCTCTCTAAAGCACATCTACAAAATGAAAGTTTCAATGTCTTATATTAGTTTCACCATTCATGTGTATGTATATATTCCAGAGTCAGTAAATAAAAGTCCTGATGCATGCTCAATAATCCTGAGAAATCTAACAAGTTTGCGCCAGGCCCTCCGGACGGGTTCTTTACAGCGTACCCACAAACTCAGGAGCAAGGGAGAAGGCGAAATACCACACAAGACAGGCCCTTGAACAATGTGGCTATCCTAACTGGGCCTTCCTGAAAGCAGAGAAGAAACCCAAACAGGACTCCATCCAGCCATCAGGTGAAAGGGAGGACCCCAGACCAGGTCTCTTGTAAATGAGTCCTCATGGCTCATTGGGACTAACCTGTTTAAATAAAGGTTGAATGAAAAGACCAGTGCTCATACAGTGTATGTTGCAGGAGTTTCAGCGAAACTGAGACATTTATTTTCTAAACATGACATCCCAGTGACTCTCAAACCCCAAAATATATTATGGCAAAGACTGGTTCATCTCAAAGATCCAGTCCCCTGGCATGAACAGAGTAAAATTATTTATGTTGTTAAGTGCCAGGAGGCTGTGATCAGTTATACATCAGGGAAACTTACTACAAGTCAAAAGGATAGCCCAGCACAGAAGATCAACATCATCAGGCCAGGACTCTGCGGTCTACAATCATCTGCAAGCCAGCGGTCACTCTTTCAGGGATGAAGATGTGCCTATCCTTGATAGAAAGGAACAGTGGTTCAAGAGAGGATTAAAGGAAGCCATCTTTGTGAAGAGAATCCACCCATCTTTATACAGAGGTGAAGGCCTCCGTTTTCAATTGTTCCCCTCTTATAATGCTGTTATTGCAAGTATCACTCAGCCCTCTGTGTGCCAGTGGCCATCAAGACACTAACGATTGGTCGTTAGGCTGATGGTCCACTTGCATGTGAACAACTAGTTTTGGCTGTCACAAACAAAGTGTTTGATCCACTATAGCTGCTCCTCCACGGGTGTGGCTTTGATGAGCTCACAGCAACCAATTGTGTCTCCATTACCTGTTCCTGCTCAGTTTTTCGACCTGCCTCAGCTTTGGTTCCAAGCAGCCGAGCAAGCAATTTTGTTGTCAGCAAACTGCAGCTATTGATTGGTCCGTTAATCAACATCACTGGCCGAGCCAAGGCTGAACTTGCAAACTTGTGCTGAAGTTCGCCTCCTGGCTTCTACCCTGAAGCTGTAAGACTCTTAAATTCCTAACCAGACAAATCACTAATGCCATTTTAAATTGGACATTAGACTGCTGCTCATTAGAATGCTGCTCATTTCTTACCCATAAGCTGCTATTTTCATACCCATCTACTCACAACTGACTCATGTTCAGGTTGCTGTTTTACTACACCTTATCAATATTATTATTGTAGTGTATGTCTTAGATCCTTATATACTGTATATCTTTATACTGTATTTAAATATAGCTTTTTTTGGGTGTAACTGGGACCTTGAGGACACAGTTTTGCTCCATCTCATGTACCACATGTGATGCAAATGACAATAATGTCTCCTTGACCTTGACGCACCATTTTCAATCCAATTGTTGCAGAGCATACTTTCCCGAAACAGAGATGATGAGCTGCAAATCCCACATAATCCCATGGACCAATAATAAGGTGCAAACCTTTTTATTCATTTTGGCTGTCGAGCTCATGCAGCGTGAACTTGACAAAGCCACGAAGAATGAGCAAGTTTACTGAGAGGTGTCTGAAAAACTGGCTTCCCACGGCTACACTCAATCATATTCGGTGCCGGGAAAATTTTACAAAATGAAATCCAACTGCTGCTCGCTTTGCACTGATCCCACGCACATAGTGAGGGACACACTCCCAATGGAGACAGACCTACTGGGTACACTTGAATAGAACTGAATAGAAACTAAGGCCCTGTTTACACGGACACGGTGGGGGGAAACAGAGGTTTTGGCTATGTTAATTAGAGGAAAAGATCCGCGTTGACACAGACACATTCTGTGCTGACATGCATCTGCAGGAATCCCCCCCCGCCCTCGCCCTCATGAATCTGCTGTAGTTACCATGCCGGGTCATTAGATGGCGCTGTGAATTTTGTACCTTCACCTAATGCTTGGTCCAAAATTGTTTAATCTGTATGTAAATGATTTAGTGATGGTGTCTGGACTTCTTAAATGTATACTTTTTGCTGACGATACTACCTTTTTTTATTCTGGTAATGATTTAAATCAAATGTCTGAGTTTTTAAATATGGAGTTTGTTAAATTACAAAATTGGTTCAAATTAAACAAACTGTCATTAAACTTAGATAAAACTAATTACATGTTATTTAGTAAAAAAATAAAAACTATGGATTTTTCTCTTAAAATTGATGATGTTGAAATAACCAGAGCAAGTGAGATGAAGTTCTTGGGAGTGGTGATAGATGATAAACTGACTTGGAAACAGCATATAAATTCAGTTAAAATCAAGATATCTAGATCCACAGCTGTGCTGTACAAAGTTAAGGATTTACTGAATGATAGAGCGTTGTATCTGCTCTATAATCGTTGTTCCACACTTGATTTATTGTGTAGTAGAGGTTTGGGGAAAGGCATGTAAAACCTTAACAAACGCTATATTTATTTTGCAAAAAAAGAGCTGTGAGAATTATTAAAAGGAAGCCCTACTGCCATCCGTCAAATATATTATTTAAACAACTTATGTTGCTTAAGTTTTATGATTTGGTGGATTACAACATTTTGTTGGTAATGTATAGAGCTCAGAAAAATTTGCTGCCTCCAAATGTTCAAGTAAATTTTGTCAAGAGAACGAGTTGTTACAACCTGAAAGGAATGGAGATTTTTGCAAAATCAAAATACAGAACTAGTTTGAGAGGACGGTCTGTATCAATACAAGGTGTTAACTTGTGGAATAGTTTAGGAAATGAAATTAAAACTGCTAAATCAGTTATAGTTTTAAAAAAAAAGATTAAAGCCAATATGTTAATTAAATACTAAATATTCAAATGGTCAAATTGTACTAAAATTCAAATGTGTAATCAAATTGGGTAAATTGCTTACAAAATTGTATTCTTGGTTGAGTTATTTTTATTGATCTTGCTTTTTTTAATGTTTCAAAAAAAAAAGGGGCAGGCATCATAAGATTTTTTTCTTCTTCCTGTCTCCTTTCATTTTACGTTTTTTTTTATTTGATTCTCCTTTTATTGAAATAATATGTAAAAAAAGTTTTTTCTTCATAAAATGTAAAATGAATAAATAAATAAATAAAATAATAATAATAAAAATATTTCAACTACAGCCCCAAATCTCAAATGAGTTGAAAAGGAGGCACCATAGACACATTCCCATCTCCTTGCTGGATGTGCTCGAGTGCCTGATCATTGAGATCCTGGAATTGGCAAGAAACATGACTCATGACAGCAGAAGGACCGGGATCATCCCCGGCACCTGCAGCCAGCTGTCTGCAGCTACAAGGAGCTTGGCATGCTGCTGGGAGGAGTGCCAAGCTTGACCTGTGTCAAAAGTGAGTCAGACAGATGTGGCGGAGAGAATCTGGTAATTTTTCAAAATAAAACATTGTTCATAATCTACTTAAGGCTGTGTTGAAGGTAACTCACACAGATTTGTTAACAACCTCCATTTGTGAGCCACCCTTATCTCACCTTGTGGCTAAATAAAACGTAAATAATGTAAGTTATGTATTCCTTCTGTGCAACCCGGGGATCAAGGTCCTAGTCCACTTGCCTTCAGAGTTATTCCTACAATGTTTCAGTAGAGTCGCTGTACCATCAGCATTATATGTTTTCTCTTTTAGTAAATAAAACTTTTTGATCATTTCTTTGGAGTCCTGCTTGCACTTTGGTTTTCGCAAAACAGCTGAATGTGACAAAATGCTCCCCTCCCAGAAACCCAGCAAGCAATTCTCTCTTTTTGAGATCTTGCCCAAGGAAACCAGGAGGACCGCATACTGAGAGAAAGAAGAAGTTGACAGGTGATTGCATTTCTGGGGTACTCGTTTGGCAGTGAAGCCACCATCTTCCAAGTGCTTTGACTCTGGCTGGACCAAGCCCCCTCCAGCACCTGTCTCCTCTCTGAGGTTCTGCACTGCTATGGCACCCTGTTTTCCGATGCGTCAGCGCTCCCCTGCATCACGCCTTCCTCAGGCTCCTCTATGTGCTCTGGCACCCCACTCATACCCAGTGCATGCCATTGTAGCATGAAGCTGCACTGCTCTAATTATGATCCTCGACCCTTATTCATCTTTCAGACTCACCATGAATCATGCGCTTTAAAATGACCTCTGACTTCAATAAGGTCTGATGTTTTTCTACACATTTCTCATCAGAGACACAGAATCAGCTATAGTCTGACAAATGTTTACCTTATTCTTCCTCTGTTTCTAAGAAAGAAAAACAAATCATTAATGAAATTTGTTTTATTTGATCAACAAGTGTGAACACGAATAATTTTGATTGTTGTTCTCAATCATTATAATGAAATCATGTAAAATATTACAATGTGGACAACATATTTCTCTGTTCTGTTTTTCAGAAAGTGATTATTCCTTCAGAGACACCTGTCGTGAGCAGTCTTTGAGCTGAAGCAGTTTTCTTCAGAGGGGAGTCAAAATGTTCCCTAGTTAGTCAAAACATTATCCTCAGAGCTGTTGTTTTGCACAAAGATCCTTTGTGTAAAAAGCAGTTTGCCTTGGACCCCCCAACTGAGCAGATCATCTCCAGCCCCGAACCGAAAGACGGTTTGTCTGTGGACCGATTCCGAGAGGGTGTACCAAGGTCCACTCGTACATAATCGTTTATACAGTAGAACTCCCAGGAATAAGGTGGATAAACACTTCATAATCTCTTAAACACTTTGGCGATGGTGATAACAACAAAAACATCTATGACAACAAAAATGACTAATATTAGCTTGTGTCCGCTAATATGGTTACTGTTTATTGCTGCTGCACAATGTGGCTGTCTCATATATTACAGTATCTGTGTCTACCTTGCCATCATAATTCAATCTCAGTGTCTCTACCTATGCAATAACCTGTCAAACAACATGTGCAGTATATGTGCAATTTATTGTATAGGTTATGCATTTTAGCTTACATTTCTACCTTGAAATACTTATTCATACAAATTCATCCTGCTTGCACTGTTAAAATTCTACCAGGTTGTTGTTGACTATTTTCTCTTTAGGACCTCAGGACAATCAGAAATCAGGCGCTTAACCCTATCTGCATTACCTCGAACCAATCACCCAAAAAAGTTAAAACAAAATGAAAGGCAAAACAGGAAAACAAATTTGACTCTCTCAACGTCTGTCAGCTGGGAAAAACTCCTTCCTTGTCTCTATCCTGGCAGAGTGGAAATAGATTGATTAAATTTAACAACTTCTTGCCATACATTAAAGTTTTAGCCCCTCCAAAGTACACTGAACAGAGACATCAAATTGGTGACAACAAAGTACAATATCTCTGCATCATGTGTTCTGTTTATCTATTTGTAGGGATATTGTGCAAAGCCCAAGATGTTTCAAATCATATGCAAGAAGAATATATATGAAATATACTTTGTAAGATGAATATTCAGGTCTCTTTTGTAAATGAGTCCCAGATGATCAATGGGCTTAATCTGTACAAATAAAGGCTGAATGAATATACTAAGATCGTCAAGCTGTCAAACACAACTGCACATCATTCCTTGTGATTACTTTGACACCTAAAATCAGAAAACTGAATCTACACAGCTACACACACCATCCTTGCGTAAATCAGTGCTGTTTAAGCCAAATAATATAACTGTTATTTGTGTAACTTTATTGAATACAGTAATTTAAATGTTTAGATATCATTGTCTTTTCCTCACCTCCTCTGAGCGTAGATGGGAGCTGTGATTATGTTTAACAGATTTTTTAATTGTCCAATTCATGAAACTCTCTAAGATCCATACTTAACAAACATAAGAAATACATTCATCATATGACTTCAGGTGAAGTACCTGTATTTACATTCAAATGAAGGTTATTTAAATATTACAGCACAACACACAGACACAAACCAGACGTAAAAAAAAAAGGATTCTGTTTTTCAACCCCATTTAGTTTCTGGCCTCTGAAGTCACTTGCAACAAACTGATCGTTAACCCTGCATGTCCACGTCTCTCTTGTAAATGAGTCCTCATGGCTCAGTGGGACTAACCTGTTAAAATAAAGGTTGAATGAATGAATGAATGAATGAATGAATGAATGAATGAATGAATGAATGAATGATTTCAAACTTTGTTGAATGTCATCAACAAACAATAAAAACTGAAGAAAAACCTCATTGTAAAATTAGAAACACAGACCTGGAAAAAGTGAGAAATAAAAACAGAAGTAGGTTTTCTATAAACTGTCCCTGTAGGGCTTATGAGCTCTTAAATTCATATCAAGGAGAATCCAGGAACTGATCTCATCTGTTAGAATTTTGCTCCAAAGATCAATGTTTCCATTTGGTCTTAAAAAAGTATTTAGTCTCATAAATTATGAAGCATATTTAACTGTGACAGCAAACAGTGATCAGTTTTAATCTGGTGCCAGGACGGGTCTGGACGCCCTGCATCCTATCTGTCCCACAGAAATAACCAAAAGATGGCTAGTATTTACACAGATAAAGTGTACCATGAAATATTTCTCATACACTCCTATGAGAAGATTCAACCGTATTCATCATACTCTATTCTATTGTATATGTAATCTAATATTATATTCATCACTAGGGTTGGGCATCGTTTCAATTTGAGCAATTCCTGTTCCGATTCCGATTCTTCATTCCGATTCCAATTCTTTTCGATTCCCGCTCCGATTCTTTTTGTAGTCAGGGTTAAAAAGACATGTCATTTCAATTCAGTTCAGTTTATTTATGCTGTATAGCGCCAAGTCACAACAGAAGTTGTCTCAGAGCACTGAACAGAAACAATCAAATATAAAAATAATAAGTTAACAGAAACTTTCATTAAAAAATAATAAGTTAACACTA
>JARVGQ010000002.1:11991912-12010284 GCA_031762355.1 Hypsolebias martinsi | reverse complement strand
TGGATCAACCAGTTTGCTGATGACAGCCAAAACCAGCTGCTCCCATGATCAAGGAGGACCATCAGCCTAACGATGGACGTCCAGAGGACCAGACTTAGCTTTTTTAGATTTTTCTACCTGGATTATTGAGCATGCATCAGGGTTTTTTGTTTGTTTGTTTGTTTTTTTTTTTTTAACTGCAGATCCTTTTCCCCGGTTCTCAGAAACCACAGTGAACATTTGCAGCAAAACAAATCAATATAAAACATAAGAGGAAGTGAAATATTAAAGGTACTCATTGCAAAGTCATGAGCATCATTTAAAAGAAACTAATCATAGGAAACAAAAATCACATTACCGTATTTTTCAGACTTTAAGGCGCAATAACAATGAACGGGACATAAGAGGCATCAGATTATAAAGTCAGATAAGTCAAACTTTATTCAACTCATTCATATTAACGCTCAATATTGTTAAGTTGTAACACATAAAACACAAAACAATACGCATTTGTGAGCTCCCTGTACCACATAAAATTGGTTCAAGGTCAGTAAGCACAACCAGAATGAATACACGAGGCGCACTGGATTATAAGGCTCACTGTTGATGTTTGAGAAAATTAAAGGATTTTAAGTGTGCCTTATAGTCCGAAAAACACTATTATTTTTGTACAGATTGTTTATGTGCCGTATAATTAAAAATTTGTCACTGGTTGCCAACTATCATGTATGTTTGTTTACCTACAGAAAAAGCTGAAATGACTGAAAATGTGTCAGAAATGATGACTTCCATTAAAGAGGCATTTTTAATTTAGAAGTCAGACAATTGTGATATATTATGTTTTTACATTCAGATTTGTTTCTTAAAGTATGCAGATAAATGGGTTGTGTTTACGCTGAGTGCGTACCCGCATTTCAAATTTGCACATCAGTATATCTGGAAAATTACAAGCGTAAACTCTTTCAAACTACACCGTCTGATATACTTAAGGATAACTGTTTCTATGTTTGACTTAATAGTTTGCAATGACTCATGGGTACCTTTAATATACCAGAATTTAAAAAAAAAAAGTCATTTTGGTCAGTTTTTGTGTGTATTTGTGTCTCCCAGCAATATAAAATATAGTATTTGCCAGTTTGTGAGCATCTGTGGTGGTAGATCAGTAGATAAGTGTGTATATAAGGAAAATCCAAGGAGAGATGAAAGTGAGCGAAGCAGGAGGACGGAGGTGAACGGTGCCAAAGCGTCGTGTCCTGCTCGCCCGGAGCGTCTCCCAGGAAGTCGTCGCTCTCAGAGGCTGTGCAGAAACTGGAGTAAGGAGGGACGTGACGTCAGCAGCGTCTGCTTTCGTCTTTTCTTTCCCTCTTTACTCCTCCCCCGTCGGTGAAACTGCTGCTTTTTTTTTTTTTTTTAACCTTTTTATCCGTCGCTCTCCATCCCTCTCTTTCTCCGTGAGGGAGGCAGCTTTAATAATGGCGTCCTGTTTTTCTTCCCCTGCTCGTGCGCGATCATGAACGCCCTCCTCCCTGCCTGTTTATTCATCTCTCTCTCTCTCCCTCTCTCTCTCGCTGTGCACGGGCTGGTGAAAATGGCAGGATTACTACAGGTCGGGGATAATCCGCTGCCCTGACGGCGTTTCCATCCCCGAGCTGAGGGAGGCATGCGACTACCTCTGCATCTCCTTCAGCTACAGCACCATCAAGTGCAGAGATCTCAGTGAGTACACAAACTCTGCTCGTTGTTCATGCGTTGTCTCAACTCGGCGGCGCTGCACACTTGTTTTTGTTCATGCACAGAGTTTGGTGAGTATGAACTACGTTTGCTCTTTTGGTGCTGTATGAATAAATGATGCAGCTGGCTCACAGAGAAATCTTAACAAAGCTCAGCTTGTGCTTTAATGCTGTCTGCATGCGTGTGTATTTGATGTAACCGTGGCATGTTGTCAGTGTGTCATGTATGTGCATTTGTGATATTTTTGTTGCACTTGTACGTGTCGATGCCTCTTGTTTTTGTGTGTGAGTGTGTGGGAGAAGCAGCTTCAGCTCACAGCTCAGCTCTAAGTAGGTCATGATTAGCTTTGAGATTTACTGCTTGTTACGTGGGCCCATAACCAACCAGAGCAAGCAGCTTTAGTTTAGCCACAACCGGATGTGCAGCTCCATGTTTTTTGTTGTTTTTGTTTCAGTTTTGGGTAATCCCACATCGAGGCCCCTCTGAAAAACAAGCTTTTTTACTTGATTGTTTAGCGAAGGAATATGTTCAGGTGTACGAGCGAATTCAGTTTTTTATTTTAGTTATAACTGATGCAGTGAGCATAAACAGAACTGCCTGAAAGTTCCCAAAGTTTACAGGCCGTCTCTGAAGAAAATGTTGTAAAAGAGCCGTTTGAGTATGAAGCATAGCGAATGTGTGAATCGAGCTCGTTAAACGTTTTGTAGAGCGTCATAAAAAGACAGCAGAGCTGGCTGCAGCCAGACTGTTAGCTACTAAAACCTCCTTAAAAAGTCTTTAAAACAGCTGCCATTTTGTTGTCTGAACATTAAAGAGTCCAGTTCCTCGCAGTCTGGAAACGTCTGAAGTTTGTGTTAAGTGTTTTTAGCTCTGGATAAGGATGGAAAAGACATTAGAGCTTGGAATAATGTTGATGTTAGGAGTCTTTGTCTTTATTTTCTAAAATTAAAAATCCTGAAGTTCTAAAATAAAATAGCTCAAATATTCAGAGTATTCTTCACTTTTTAATAAATAAATAAAGTGCTATGTGTTGTCATCATTGTATGTTCCCATACAAAGACAAAATTGGCTCTCTGCATTTCACCCATCGCACCTGGAATACACAGTTTTTTTTAATTAAATGGAAACCTCGTTACTCCAGTGTGTGGATAATCATCAGCTAAACACTTTGGACCAGTGCTTCCCAAACTTTTCAGCTTCTGACCCACAAAATACCTGCCACAAATGTTCTGACGCCATATATTAATGGTTTCAAATGCTAACTTTACATAATAACCCCATTAAACAAGGGTACAGTAGTCCCTTGTTTATTGCGGGGGATCCGTACCCTGAAACCCCGCAATAAGAGAAAAACTGCAAAGTAGGAAAAGTAATACAAGTAGTAACTAGTAGTTTATTTGAGTGTTTATATATAAAGATGTTATAAACTCTTCCCACACTCTTGCAGTATTCTAAACAATGTTTCTAAACTCTAAACACTCTAAGAAGCTCAGCATGTCATGAAATCAACTCTCTGCCTCCGGCTGCTCTCTGCCATGCCCACTTCTCCGCTGCAGATCTGACACGCTGCAGGAGGAAGCTTCTCCTGCAAGCTGTGGGCTGCACACAGGTGCAGCAGGTGCTAAATAATTTAAAATCATTTATTAAAAAAAAAAAAAAAAAGATGCAGATTGTCAATCCATCAGTCAGCCAATAATGTGTCATGTCCAATCTTATTTTGAAAAACCGCGATATAGCGAGTCTGTGAAAAACAAACCGTAAATTTGTGAGGGACTACTGTATATTAAAAAAACATACATAACATACATCAATATTTCAGTTTAAGTAGCAAGTATTGGTTGTATGGCTGTATAAATTTACATAATGTTTCAACTTTTATTTGAAAAATACTATAAAGAAACATTTTTTTCCCCTTTGTTCTATTTGTTTTTTGCTGTTCACGTTTTGACAGACAATTATTTTTTTGGTGACTGGAGCAGTCAGAAAATAAAACCCTGACAACGGTCCAAACTTTATAAAATTGTTTGTATAAACATTTTCTAACTTAGATCAGAAAAAGGGCTAAAAAGTATGAACGTGGTAAAGGCCAACGTTTTAGAATGGATATTGTGTTCTTTCACTCTGCAGTGTTTTAATAAAAATAAATCTATTTGCTTTGTTCCTGTTGGTGCGTTTTTTTTAGTTGATGCAACTAACTGCAGTGGGAACAAATGTTGCCTGTGTGAGAAGTTGCTGAGAACAAAGATTTTATTCAAACTGGGTCCTCTGCTAAGCTGTTGAGGCTTAACTCAGGCTCACTCCTCGAGCCCGGTTCGTTTTAGACCTAAATGACTCAAAATTCAAACAAAAGTAAAGAAATAAGCTTTAAATGAGTAAAAAAAAAACAGTTCAAGTAAAAAAAAAAAAAAAAAAATTATTGTCTTTAAAAAACCTGGAGACCAACTGAACAAGGAGACTAAAAAACACAAGTCACCTGATTTCTTTATGTGAAAAAATGAGAAGACTCATGATTATTGCACATTATTGTTGTACAAAACCGTTCAAACGTCTCTAAAAGTTATTTATATTTGTATTTGTATTCTTTTTATGTTTTGAATCGTCCTTGCTGCCACGCCACACGTAAAAAGAAACGTGTTAATAAACAAACTTCTTTTCATTCTAACTATTTATACAGGTTAATCCCATTGAGCCTCTGGGACTCATTTACGAAAGAGACCTGAATTTAACAGAGTGATGACAACAATGACAACAGTAGACAATCATAAAGGATGCATACAAATTTAAATTATTATTATTATTTTAACAAGCGAAAATAAAATGGTAATTTAAAGGATAATTAAAAAGAAAAGTGGAAAAAAAAAAACAGCTAGATTGTATAATATCTATAATAAATAATATCTAGATTGTATACTTCTGCATAAATCATCCACAGGTAAAAACACCACGGCAGATTTCTGGATGTTTTCAATAAATATTCTCGAACATTCATTTTGGTACAGACTCGTTTAGAAACAAACATCAATCTCTTTTTAAGGCTTAAAATATGACCTGAAGCGATTCCTTCAATAAACAGAAATCAATGCTTTTAAAACATTTTATTTGCAGCTGCTGTTGTGTTAAATAAGAATATCGATGAATGCATTAAGTCATTGCCAAGTCTTATAGAATTTTATTAGATTTTTATTTATCTTCCAAAAATAAATTTGTTTAAATATACCCCCCCCCCCCCCAAAATTTTTTTTTATCAAAGACGTCTTCAGTAAGTGTCTAATCTTAGACGCTCTAATATTAAACATTACAAAGGGCTGACTGACATTGGAGCCTGGTGTCTTTTGGGAGTAGTTTTGTGTTTTTGTTGCACGTTTTCACGGTAAACTAAGCGTCTCCATCTTTGCGTCCGTTTCAGGCGCCCTGATGCACGAGCTGTCCAACGACGGAGCGCGGCGTCAGTTCGAGTGTTACCTGGAGGAGATGGTGCTGCCGCTGATGGTGGCCAGCGCTCAGAGCGGCGAGAGGGAGTGTCACGTGGTGGTTCTGACTGACGACGACGTGGTGGACTGGGACGAAGAGTACCCGCCGCAGATGGGCGAGGAGTACTCGCAGAGTAAGGCTCATCGGGGGTTAGGGTTAGGGAGGTTATATTTATATTTTAAGGCTTTATAAACACTTTCCACACTCTTGAAATGTTCTAAACGCTTAAACCTACGTCACTTTAACAACATACGTATCTGTACTGTACAATACTGCAAAGTTTTACTCACCAGCTGTGCAGAAACAGTGGCTCGGTTCCAGTCCAGCAGACCCACCCTGCCGATTCTGCTCCGGTTCTGCTCGGCTCTCTGCAGCCCTTGAGCATCAAAACGCTTTTGGAGGGAGCCGGACCTTCATATGGCCGGTGTGGTCCTGATGGAGGACAAAAAAAAAAATTCCTGGTGGGCTCCGGAGAGAACGTCAGACCACCAGGCAGCTCTGAAGGCCTGGCGGACCGGCGGGTGGCACTCTGATTCACCGATGAGTCTGGAGGTCTGGTTCTGGTCTGGTTCTGGTCGGTTCCATGCGACTCTGCGTCCGCTGTGCACCCAAGTCACTATGAATAAGAACCAAACTTGTTCAGATCGGATCAAAAACTTTCTATTTCAGCAGAAGGCAACAGGGCTTCTGGGTGGAGCACTGTTGGCTTCTGGGAAATGTAGTCATTTTGAGCGGCGATACAGTCTAAGCTTATTGAGAGAAAACTACAAAATGGCGGCACCTGTCTGGAGCATTTATTATTATTATTTTTTTCCTTTTTGTTGTACAGTATCCGGTACTGAGTAATATTAAAGCTGACAATCGTTTGTCGTGTACAATTTTTTTTCTCGTGTACAATCTTACTTTGAAAAAAAAAACGCGAAAGAGCGAGTCCACAAAAGTTGAACCGCGAAGTAGCGATGGGCTACTGTATACGCAGTAATTCATGTTCCCTGCACACGTTGGGATGTATCAAAACAAATGTGTTAAAGTCTGTAAATGTACTCAAACCTTCGACCTGCTGTGAGAATATTTATCTTTATACCAACCTTCAGTATGAAAGCTGCACAGTCTCATACACGAGACCCCCCCACCGGATCACTGGTTCTGATGACCAGCTGGAGGTCAGGCTTCAACTACCAGAACTGTCCCTGGATGTAACATGAACCAGAACCAGGCTTCTTATTTTACACTTTTTGACAAAAGTAGATCAGACACTTGGTAAATTTGAAACAATAGTTTTTTTATTTTTATTTTTAAGATCTCATTTTCTTTCTATGCTGTTGTAAAAAAAAAAAATATATATATATACAGTATATATATATATATATATATATATATATATATATATATATATGAAAAGGCACAGGTGAGTCTGACACGATTCAGTAATTTTTAGATGAAAGTTTTGTTTTATTGCTGACATTTGATATAATTTTATACATATATGATCAAGTCTCATCTCTGAGCCTTCGTATTAAAAAAACAATCATCATAATTAGCTGCTTTTTTAATCCCAGACGAGTTACAAATAAAACTTTGTAGGTTTCTCGTTTAAATTATGGAGAGGTAACAAGTGGAGTTCAGTTATGAAAATTACAGTTTGTCCTTTTCTCTACAGTCATCTACAGCACCAAACTCTACCGCTTCTTCAAGTACATCGAGAACAGAGACGTGGCTAAATCGGTGCTGAAAGACCGAGGACTGAAAAAGATCCGACTAGGAATAGAAGGTACTGGGAAGTAGTACTATTTTCAGTTTGGGTCGATTTTTGTAGATTTCACATGTTCAGTTTCTCTAAAAACGAGTACAGAGCACAGTGCAATGGATCAATCTCCTTTTTTTAAATCAACTCGTCAGTCACACAGCTCAGGTGAGATCAGGTGTGTTGTGCCTTGACAATCTATAAACAATATGAATAGAAGATGTGGGAGGCCATTTTTAAACTTCAGTTGACATTTCTGTGTTTGTGAGAACCAGATCTTTACTGCGCTGTGATTGTTGGACTCTCCAAACTACAAGACGATATGAACAGTTTCTGTTGCTGTCTCACTCAATTCTGAGCGTTTGTGACGAAGTGACCAGTAATCCGCACAGTCACGTGTTGGTGTCCAGGTTTGACACTCAAAGCCTTTTTTATGTGCACAGATTGGAAAACTGTATCGTAGACCAGGGGTCCCCAAACTTTTCCATGCCGTCGCCCCACAAACAGCATTAGCTTCTGGCCCAGGCCACAAACAATGCTACAAAATATGTAAAGAAACATCAACTTTAAGAATGTGTTCACCTTTATTCAGTTAATTATTACAGCTGCTGAGCATGGAAACGTTAACGAACATGTTTTCAACACTGCATTATACTCCCACTCAAGTGGCGCTGAAGTTTTGAAGGTTTTAAACACTTGTTTGCGAGGGTCTCCAGACAGACGACGCATTTCAGGCAATCGTGGCCATTTTTCTGTATGACTGTAAGGCCGTACTTAATGTTTACTTCCTCATACCTTCAAATTTTAGCTGTCCATGAGTTCTATGGGGTTTTTTGTTTGTTTGTTTGTTTTTTGCAGCAGCAGTTTCCACCACAGCAGGGCTGCTGGTCAATTCCTCCGCTCTTTTTAGAAACGGCTTCATTTCGTCCTTGCTGTGCTTGAAGCGTAAAGCAGTTTGATACATTTGACTGGCAGCCAATCAGAAAGAAGAGCATGGTGAAAAATATTTCAGTAATTATTATAAAATATATTTTTAAATAATTATTGAAAAATAGATTAATTTTAATAATATATATATATATTTAGCTTTTTTTAATCTTCTCGCCAGCTCTGAGGCCCCCCTGGTGGCCCCCACTTTGAAAAGCACAGTCCTAGACCATCACAGTATTTTGTTACCCACCTTGTAGCACCTCTGCAGCCACCTCCACATTTATGATTTAATCTACTTAAGATGAGTAAATTTGAACTGGACTTTTGACTTATTTATCATTGGTATGTTTTTTTTTTTGTTTGTTTTTATCTGGCCATGTCTTGCGTTAGAGACGAGCTCCTGTGCAGGGATCAAATTGCAGCTCCTTCACTCTTGAGACGGATTTGAGACACCCATGTTAAAATTAAGTAGTTAATTTTTTTGGATTATTTTTGAAGGAAATTAAGAATCCCCGCAAATATTTCAACACACTTTGGAGACTCACAAAATGTCACTCACCAAATGCAGAAGTGACAGCCCAGCGAGACCTTAGCATCAACGTCTCTCTGATTCTGTAATCCCAGCATGGTAGTGGTATTGAAATGGGGCTGCACTGGTTCTTGTTGGCCCGTGTGAACAGGCTAGCATAAGTAGAGCAGACGTTTGGTGTTTCTCTTCTCTTAGTTTGGTAAATGTGAAACTACAGCTACTAGTAGTTAGCATAAAGACTGGACCTGTACATCTAACTAGTCACGATCAGCATCACTGCAGCCCAGCTGAACTTTCCACCTTAAATCTAAATGATTATTTTTTGTTTCATTAAGGGTTAAATGTTGCTTTATGTTTACAAGCTTGGTTTTCAACATAATAATGTGTATGTATAGTATTGTCATTGTATGTTCCCATACGATGGCGAAATTGGCTCTCTGCATTTAACCCATCCACCACCAGGTGGAGCAGTGGGCAGCTCTGTAAGCGCCTGGGGAGCAACTGGGGATAAGCATGAAAGCAAATGTGTTTATCTCCCAAGACTTTCAGCTGATTTTATAAATAAATAAAAAAATCAATTTCTCACCAGGATACCCGACCTACAAGGAGAAGGTGAAGCGACGTCCCGGGGGTCGTCCGGAGGTCATCTACAACTACGTCCAGCGCCCCTTCATCCGTATGTCCTGGGAGAAGGAGGAGGGAAAGAGTCGCCACGTGGACTTCCAGTGCGTCAAGTCAAAGTCCACCACCAACCTGGCTGCCGCTGCCGCAGACATCCCCCAGGACCAGCTGGTGGTCATGCACCCCCTGGGGCCCCAGGTGGACGAGCTGGACACTCTGCCCCAGCAGCCGTCCGTCGGGCAGGGGGCGGAGAACCACCCGAGCCCCCAGCTCGTGCAGAACCAGCAGGCTCAGGATAACTCGAGCCAAGCGGGGCAGAACCAGCAGCTCAGCAGCTACAGTCAGAACACGTACCACTACGATCCAGACCCCGACAATCCGTCCCCCTCTGCATGACACCCCCCTCCCTCAGCTGCGTTCACACCATCAGCAACAACTGCTTCAGTTATGTCGCTCCAGTTTAAAGACAACAAGATGTGGAACATAAAGCACTCCTGGCTGTCAGTGTGAACACACACCCTAAACCAACTTTTCCTCCTGCTGCACTGGCACAGCATCACAAACAAATAAAAAGGCACATCAGCTGCTGTCCAGCTGTTTTTATGTATCTGACCAAAGGAGACTTTAGATGTTGTGTACAGGTGAAAATCCAGAGTACTGTACTGTTTTACATTTTACTGAAGCGCGTGTCGTACCTCTGTGGAAAATGTGAATTTTAGTGCCTCTTCATAGTTTAGTCGTTCTACCTGATGATGAAATGATTTCCCTATACAGTATATTTAAACGGTTTTTTTTTATAAAGCTTTCTTTTACATGTTGAGATTTTTTTTTTAAACTGTTCCACTGGTTTATTTGTTTTTACAGCAGATTCATCTTCACTGCTGAGCACAGGATGTCAGAAAAGATGTTGAGCTTTTTTTTTTTATTTTTTTTTTTTAAGTAAAATCTATTCACACCTTTAACGAGTTGCTTCTTCATTTGAATAGTTTTCTAAAGAAAAAGTTTTCTAAAGCAACACGGTCTCTACTTTCTGCAGGGGGCGCCGCTGCAATTAGAAGCGGCATTAAAGTTTTACGCTGGATAGCCTTCCTGCAAAACCTGGACTCGAACCTGCAACCTCAAGATGACAACTCCAGCTCTGAGAACCGAGCTACTACAGAAATAGCTAAAATAAAATTAAAACATTACCGACTTCTAATAGATTTGCTAGGAAAGATGAGCACCTTATCAATGTAAAACAAAATAATAAAAATCCAGTCTGAAAACAGCGGATCTGATACAAAAAAAATCAAAAAGTGTTAAAATTTGAATAATAAACTTTAATGAGGACCTCCAGAGTAAGTTTAGTTTGGGGTTTTCAGATTTCTTGTAGATTTGGCCGAGGATGAAAGAAGCAACCCGAGCCAGAAATGCAAATATGAGGAATAAATAATGCATGTGCTGCTCCTTCTGAAACCATCATTATTTAATGCTCACATCAAAGCGTTCATTGTGTTTTAATAACGTTTTTAGGGCAAGTTATCAGAAACTAACAATCCTGGAGGATTTTCCATTCTCCACACAGTTCTCTGAGCTCTCCTTCCCCAAATGCCATCATTTGCTAAAGTGCACACCGTCCACCGAGCTGCTCGGCTGCTGATCTGCAGCTGGATGGCAACATCGTTGTAAAAATACCACCGGCCTGCACCGATTGGCTGAGAGGAAAGGAGACCCCGACCTGCTGAAGGAAACAAACCCGCACGGATCCAGGCTGACAGAAACGAATAATTTTATTTTAAAAATATTTCACCGCTGATACATACAATACACTCATCATACTCGTATATATTTGCATAAAGTATACTCTTAACATGGTAATATTTAAAGATTTGATACACTGTCAGGTGGGGAGGGGTGTATCAACAAGGGAGCTGTGCTGTAGTGTAAAACTGAATCAGAGACCCACTATGATGGGGGGGGGGTCATCAGCCTGAGTCCAAAAAGTACTGAACAAACAGAGCCATTTAAGAGACTTGAACAGGAAGTGTTAGTTTTATGAATCCTGCAGATTTCAGCCACAGCTGCTCGATCAGATTTAAACTTTCTGCCTGATTGGAAAGTAAACATGTTTTTAAATGTTTGTTGAGTAAACAATTAAAAATAAATAAATGTTTAAACAAAAATAATCAATGATCACTCTACAGCCTTGCCATGTGTCTCGTGAAGAACATCGTTCCTCTTGTAGTTTCGTCTGCGTTTTTGTGAATCGACTTCCGAGAATTTGATCACAGGATCATTTTAATCTGTGGGAGAACAAAATCCTATTAAATAAATAAATAAATCTCACGTTTAGTTTGTTTTTGTGTACAGGAAGTGGTTTGTTTACTGTAAACAAATGTGATTCACTCATGTTTGTTTTGGACTGTTTTTTGTCATAAAATTTTCCTACATTCTTTAAACGTCATGGTTATTCCATAATAAAAATAAAGGTTTAAAATAGTAGTTGCCGACTGCATCATAAAGATTCAGTAAATTTGGATTTACCTGTATTTATTTATCATTGCTGAAGCATAAACATTTTTTTTTCCAAGCAGGCAGGCAGCAGGACACCTCATCATCTGATCAAGCAGCTTAAAGAATAAATATAAATTTAATGTCAGTCCTCCTGGACTCTGTCCACAGACAGGAAGTGATCAGACACTGAATAACTCCTTACCCTTCATCTAGTTTCATATTTACTTTTGTTTTGAATACAAGTTACTGTGACTCAACAGCTGTAATTTCACAGCTAAAATCACAGTAGATCATATTAATTCCAAAAATGACCAAATGCAAGGAAAAAAAAAACAGCCTTTTGTAAATAAACATGCTCCAAATGACATTTGAACAATAAGGAATTTAAGATATTTGTCCAGTTTTGTTTTAACACCAGGGAGAAGAGGCAGATTTTTATTGTAAATGGATCCATTTAATTCCAGGTGCAAAGATTAAAAAAAAAAAAATCTGAACTAAATTTAGTAACCAGCAGCCTGAAGTTTTTGCCGAGTGAAAACCCTGTGATCAAAACGGTTGTAAATTTAGTGCGCTGATGTTAAAACGAGCTTCTTGAGCGTGTTGACTGGAAGAAAGCAGCTCCGTCTAAAATGGCAGTGAAGAGAGTTCCTCATGGAGGAGGTTTAAATGGTCTTTGAGTCAAATCGCTTCCTTCCGAGACAAAAATTTAATTGGGAGCAACGTTACGAACAGCCACACAGCGAGTCGCCACCATCGCTGGACTCGGTTAAACTCGTTTCGTACAAAAAAAAAAAAAAAGAATAAATAAATAAAACCTGTGAAGAGTTTCACTCCAGTGAAGCTCCAAGAACCAGAAGAAAAGAAAAGCAGCAGGTCTCCACAGGTTTCTGAGAAGTGGACGGCATCTGTTCTGCAGCCGGACCCTTCATGTCTGTGAGGACCTGAACGAGGATTTTAAAAGTAGACGGATTACAAATCCACCTGTTCGAGCAGCTTTTATACAGTTTGAACTCTGGGATTATTACAGCCTAATCCAGTCAGATCTCACAGACCAAAAACTAATTATTTAGTGCTAAATCTTGATTTTTTTACAATTGTTTCACTTTTTCTTCCGTCCGTTTTAGCTTATTTTGTCCATTACAGAATGACATATAGAACCAAACCTTTAATGCTTCTTGGGTCCACGCTGGCATTTTCCATCGTTTTACATTTTGCACTAATTGAGAACATATGACGCTGTCGTAACGTTATTGAGCTCATTGGTTTGGTGCACGTGGCTCCAGCTGCACGAAGTATCTTTTACTCCTTTTGTTCTACCTTTGACCCATTTTGAATGCATTCTTCATCATTTATGCAAATAAGCTAGCAGTTAACACTGGTTTGTCTCAAAGCCCAAACAGTTCATGTCGATCCAATTTATAATTTGCATCATGCATGCATGATTTTAGAGATTATTTTAAGGTTCTTGCATTCAAAATTAAAATCACTAAATAAACCAGGTGAGCAACGTGTTTGACTAAAGAATGAATTTGTTCTCTTGGTTTCTCTCTGGTACTTTGTGGACCTGTGAAGACCTCTGCTGAGCAGCATCCCTCCGAATTCTGTTAAGTTTTTATTAGTTTCTATTGAAGTACTGCAGGCTGTGCTGGGACACGGAGTTAAAAAAAAACTAATCTGCTCTGGTTATCGGACAAACCAGACTCCTGTCAGGGTGAGTCATGGAGCAGGTCACAGAAAAAGTCACTTTAGCAGCTTTTACTAAAGTGATTCAGTATTATCTGAATGACGTGAAGTAACTAAATGAACACCCTGTTGTTGATAAATGTTTGTGAAGGTTCTTGAAGTATCTTCAAAGTGAATCTTCAGAGGATGCGAGCTTAGTTCCAGCCCAGAGACCTTTTTTGGGGGAGGGGGAGTTGAGTTTGAAAATAGATCCGAGAAGACGTGAACATAACAGAGGGATCCAGCAGGATGCAGAAATCAAGTGCTCCCCACCTAACACCATTCCACCTTACAACACACTTTACCCACTGTCCATGAACGTCTCAGGAGTTCTGGGTAGTTTGGGGGTTAGCTGTTGACCTGGCAACACGGGGGCCCAGAGCCACTGCAGGACAGAATCAGTTGGTGAAGGAGCATGGACTTGTTAGCACCACAGTTCTGTAACGTGCTGTTTCCGTGTTCTGGACTGTTGTTAGGGCAGCGGTCTCTCCGAGGCCAGATCTGCAACAGTGACGCATCGTTTGGAGCAAGAGCCATTTGAAAATCCTACTGTCTGTTTCAGGTCCACCTACGAGGAATGATGAGTCAAAAAAAGTAGGAGTGAAATCTAAAGTGCCTTCCCAGTCGGAACTGGAAATAACATCTAAGAGAAATATTCTCTCCTCCTCTGTAAGTAAAAATCTGGAGTATTTACACGTAAACACTCCTGCCTGCTGAGGCGTTTTTGCAGCGTAGTTGTGGGGAAACGAGCAGGAAACATGCGAGCCCTCCCTGCTTCCTCACAAAGGCCAGGGCAGGTCGCTGAAGTCGACGGGGCCGCCCAGGCCGGCGTCCGCCTCCAGCAGGGACATGATGACTGCCATGGCTGCCTCGTCGTTGCTGAGGCTGCTGGAGCCGGGCTCGTCTATGATGTCTATGCTCAGGTGGGAGTTATCACCTAGACAGAGGGCGAGTCGATGAGAAAACGCTCGGGAGGGAAGACGACAAACAGAAGGAAAATGTTTGTGCGACTCACTCATGATGGACTGGTTGGAGTAAGGGTAGCCAACAGAATCAGGTCCAGCGATGATCCCCGTGCTCGGCAGCTCTGGTGTTCCCCCATTCTGAATCTGTGGGGGTGCAAACATGAATCAGTTAAACAAGAAAACAATCCCACTCCGTGTCACGATCCATCTTTGTCCACAAAGAACCAACAGAGACATCATAGGCCTGTCGCGATAAACAATAGGATGTTGGCGTGTTGAGAAAATGAGTGAGCCAAACTGAGAATAAAACAAACAAAAAAAAAACAACTTGAGGCTTTAAGGTGAGAACAAAACGAGACAAAGTGGGCAAGAAAATAATGTGCATGGCCAAGAATGCAGCTAAAGCCGCACACATCAAAACAAATGGAAAATTTCAAAAACTGCCCAATCAAAAATGCAGCCAGCATTGGGTTATTTGGTTACAAACACTCAGGATTCAGTCAAACTAACGGAAAATTTACAGATTTTATTCAAGTTTGGAGCCAACTCGTCTCCCAAGAGTCCCAGTGAAACACCACCTTTAGAGTGGCAGCTTTACAGCAGTGTCGTGCACACAAAGGCTCCAACATGTGTGCGATTCTCGTCTTTTAACTTGAGCACAGTGCGCACAAATGCCATGCGCAGGTGTTCACTGCACTCGGCTCGGTGCAGATCTGATTTTCCAGAGCAGAACATAACGACACGAATGTTAAATTCATGGGACTTTGAGTGTTTCACTGCTTTAACTTTTCCAAAGAAGTATCGGAGCGGTGGCTGTTTCACAGTGAAGCACTGCAGCTGGTGCCTTTATGATAATCTGACAGAAACCGATATGAAAATGTTACGTGCTGTCTGGTAAAGTGTTCATGATGCAGAAAACAGAGATAAGTACAGTAATAACTAGAAAGTTCCTGGAGAAACTGTGACAGGGACTGCCACGTTGCGGCCATTTTAAAATTTAGATTAGACAGTACTATGTGTTGGGGTTCGCTCTCCACTACCACTATACCAAATTTCAGTGCAACATGGGGAAAAAAATCAATAAGTTTTTTTTTTTCTTCAGCTTTGTATATATAAAATTAGCTGAGTTAAATTCAATTAAATGTAGCTTTGGCGACCATCTTGGATTTTTTTTATTTTTTATTTGAATTCAGTATTTATTATGCATTGCTCCCAGCTCCCACCGCACCAAATTTCAGCTTTGAAATAATGAAATTAGCTTTGGTGTCCATCTTGAATTTTTACATTTGAATTCAGAATGTGTTGTGCATCACTGTCAGGTACCACCACACCAAATTTCAGCTCAATGTCTTTTAAAATAGCTGAGTTATAGCAATTTTTCTCTTTTAGCTATGGTGGCCATCTTGGATTTATTTATTTATTTATTTTTTGCATTAGGAATGTATAACAACCTCAGCTAAAACCATACCAGATTTCAGCTCAATATCTCAAAGAATGACTGAGTTACAGTCAATTTTGAGTTTCTGTGATAGCTGTGGCAGCCATCTTGAACCAAAATGGCTCCAAAAGTTACGGGTTTTGTGTGGAGTTCTCCTCACGTCTAGGTCATGTGACATTTAGAAGCTTTTGAGTTCTGTCAGTGTTTTTCCAATGAGACAAAAGGCGTCTTTTTTTGTAAATTAAATCATCATGGTAACTCAAAACACCAATAAAAGTAATAGCACACATCACGGTGCCATGCCGGTCGATTGGATATAACATTTGTAGGGGGTACACATTGTGGTTCAGGCCACAGTAAAGTTGAAGGAAGAGCAAGCCCCTTGTCAGGTGGATAATAACAGATGGCTGCCTTCAGGCAGTCCCAAACAACTTCTGTTAGAATAATGCAAAAAAAATCTAAACCTAAAATCTAAAAAGAGCCTTTGTGTCATCAGGTCTTACTTTCTTGGCCCCTGGGGAGCAGGTGTCAGGCGGAGGGGTGCTGGTGATATTCAGAGGGCTTGAGCCACAGCTGGAGGGGGACGAGCCTCGAATCCTGAGAGAAAAAAACAGAAGATTTCAGCGCTCATGAAATCCACCTCCTGTTCTCGTGAGCTGGCCTCTAGAACTGTGTGCAGGAACTAACATGATGTCTGTGATTAACCAAGAGGAGCCGGAACACATCACAAAACAGAGACTGCAGATCTACATAAACATCCCTGCTTTGAGTCCAGCGCAGCTAAATTTATCCACCAACACAAGAAGATTTGATGCTACAACCAACCAGTCCCTGGTCATAATCATCTAGTCTAATCCAAAGACAACCTGAGATTAAATGCACAATCACTTTTTTCAACAACAAGCAGCTTTTATAGATGGCTATTAAAAGTTACAGGTGCAAAATGTCCTGTAGTTTGTCCCCTAGCAGGCAGTTAGTCAGCTGAGCAGGTGGTTTTTCCACTTTTCATTAGCAAATGCTCAAGTTTTTAGAGCTAAAATAAAATCTGATAATCAGAAGCAAAACAACATGTTTGACTGTTTTAAGAAAGTTTTACAACAAATTACTGAACCGAGTGGAAATGTACCATACTTTTCATTGTATAAGTCACACCTTTTTGCTTAAATTAGCATGCCTTGCAACTTAAACAGCAAAGCAACTTATTTGTGTTTATTTTTTTCCCATATTTATCACCCAATTTTTGGCTGAGATCTGACAATTTCTTTCAGTCTGACATGAAAAATATTAAACACTACCATTTTCAGCCGCTAGAGGGTGCTCAAGTAATATGGCAAGACAAGTGTTTCATTAATAGGTAAACGTGGCTATTAATGAGACACTTGGCTTGCCATACAAAGCCACCTATGTCTCGCTCAGGAACTCCTGGAGCAAACGTCAAATCAGCTGCATTTTGCCGCGTCGCCCAGGTGAAATGCAGCTGATTTAACCATTAAAGTGCATTTATGAAAAATTCAACTGAGCCACATATTTTGTATAACGTCAAACAAACAAATAATTGTTTTTAGGTGATTATCTTGATAAATTCTTGTTAAAGTCCTCCCGTGCACGCTCCCGTGGCCCCATTTGGCAGCCAATCAATTTTTGGCACAACACCGGCCCAAATTTCCGGGTAGTCAGCGGTGACACGTAATAAATGTGATGTACATGGCAAAGCAACATTTATGTTTTTTCCACCCACTTTATTAGACATATTTGGACTAATATAACTTATACGGCAGTGTGACGTGCGGCGGCAAGTACGGTAAGTTTTATCTAATGGTTTACAAACTGATCTCTTCTTTTTTCACGTCTTGATGTCTGTAGATTTTAGAGGCAATGTTTCTATGATTTACATATTTTGAAGTTTTAATAACTACTGTAGTTCTGGTGTTTTATAATTAACAAAATTGTGTTTCTTCAGTTCATTCTGCCCCTTCATGTTACACTCACCAATGTTAAATATTTTTACAACAAATCATCAAGATGAGGCAACTGACGTTTTAAAATAAACGCTCAGATTTGAGAAGGATTTTACAACATTTTTAGTTTGAAAGTTTTAATGTGAGTTCAGTTGAGTTTTATTCATATATGAGATGAGCAAATCAAATTTAGATATGAGATTCAAATATCTGGATGCAAACATCTGACTTGCATCCAATTCATTTAATGTTCATTCCAGCCCCACATTAAGAAAAAAAATCATTCATCTTATCAACCCAGGGACAGATAATTCTGTACATTCTGAGCTTACCGTAAATACTGAAGATTTTTTTTATTTTAAAAGTCTTGTTTGCAAATGAGCTCAGAGAGCACCATCAGCTAACAAGCAAAAAGCATTTGGTCATCAAACTTGCAGTGTTTTAAATGTTATTGTAAAATGTAAGCAAATTTATATGACATCTTACTGGAGAGCAAGTCTGGATAAGTCAGAGTGTGGATAAGTCAGAGTGTGGATCAGTCGCAATGCGGGTCAGTTGCAGTGTGGATCAGTCGCAGTGTGGATCAGTCGCAGTGTGGATCAGTCACAGTGTGGATCAGTCGCAGTGTGGATCAGTCACAGTGTGGATCAGTCGCATTGTGGAACAGTCACATTGTGGAACAGTCACATTGTGGAACAGTCACAGTGTGGAACTGTCACAGTGTGGAACAGTCACAGTGTGGATCAGTCGCAGTGTGGATCAGTCGCAGTGTGGATCAGTCGCAGTGTGGA
>JARVGQ010000002.1:11931321-11945525 GCA_031762355.1 Hypsolebias martinsi | reverse complement strand
GGACATGGGCACCGGTGACCCCCGTGACCCAAAATGGAAGAAGCGGGTAAAAGATAATGGATGGATTCCGTTTTTTCAAATGTTCATTTACACATTAGGGCCACCGTTAGTAGCAGCCACAAGACATTTTGAATAACATATTTGTGTGATACACCTACCAAAAATACAAAATATACAATATTCAGCTCTAATGAGATGGATAAAAGAGACAAGCAATGACAGCTATTACACATTAAACCAGCACAAGTCTGCCATCATACTGTGACGGTTCAAGCAGAGCATCAGAGTGGCATACGATGGGATTTTGCGCTACATAACATTTGTTATTGCAGAATATTTGTAAGGTAATCAGTGGATACTAAAAAGTCTCCACCCTCTATTATTTGTCTGGTTAATGTAATGCAAAGGAAATCATTTTAGAAGTTTTTCCACCTTTATTGTGATGTGTTTGATCTTCAGCACAACTGAAAACAATGTTCTGGGAAAATGTGAAAAACAAAATATGCAGAAGATTGTTGCATAAATGTACCCACCCTGAAACTAATGCTTTGTTGAAGCACTTTCAGTTTCATTCCAGCTGTTCTTATGCTGCCTTGCCTTGTTCTTCTGAAGGACTCAATCAGCAGCCACACCTGGACTTGGTCCACTTGCTAAAATCCAAGTTTGTCAGACTGTCGGGACAGCTCTCGTGCACAGTCTGCTCCAGGTCACCACACAGATTTATGTCCAGACCCCGATTAGATGCATCTAGACGTATGAGTTCCCCGTTGGGTTGCCGCATTAAAATCCAAGATGGCCATCGCAATTCATTCAACCTTTATTTAGACAGGTTAATCCCATTGAGCCTCGAGGACTCATTTACATTTACAGGACTCAGTACTATGCTTTCTAGTTTTTAATATTTCTTAAAAGTATAGCTTCTTCAAATGATTGGGGTGGCCAAAGATTTATGTGGTGGTCAAGGGGCAATTAATCCCAGTCACTTTAATTGATGGCAGGTATGTTCCAAAGAAGACTGAAGGCTTGAATAAAATCAGAAAATGCTTTGAACAAATTATAACTAAAGGTTCATTCTTTGCATACATTTTTTATATTTTCCTCATTACAGTAAAGGTAGGAAAAGTTTTGAAACCATATATCATGGTTTCAGTTTTATTAAAACACAAAACCTGACACTTTAACAAGGGAGAGTCCATTTATATCTACTTTATATGACCCTTCAATGTTGCAATGTTCATGCTTCACGACCAATAAATCAACCTGGAGTTGTTGGATTACACCTCATATGTTAAAGTATGATTAGAGGACTGAATACTTTAGAGATGTTTTTACTCTGTGTGCTGTTTGCATGAATTTCCTTTTGTGTACCAGAACGGAGCATGTGACTTGGCTTTTGATCCAGTAGTTGTAGTACTGAATATCTCTTTCTGTCTGTTGCTCTTTCTGCTGTCTCCCTGCTGCAGAAAAAGCTGGTGGGAGGAGTCAAACCCGGTCCAAGCCACTCCCTCTGAATCGGGCTCCACCCTCTCAGTCACCACCTCCTTTCCCTCTTCATCTGACATTGTTGTCCCGTCTACCACCACCACTGTCACCCCTCCTTGTGTTTTGTCTGATTTGTCATGTCTACCCCTTGATGTTCCACCCCCCTGTGCAACTTCCACTAACACCATCTTCACTTGTGTCAACACCACCACTACGACCACAAATCCCTCCAAAAATATAAAGAAAAAGTTTGGTGATTTCTTCGCCTTCAAGAGGGCTCGAGCTGGTCGAGCTGCCAAGGCAGGAGGTGGAGAGGAAGGAGGAGCAGAGTGGGTCAAGGTCAAAAAGACCTCCATTGCAGATCTCATTCGACCCCTCCGTGAGACCAAAGAAAGGGAAAGAAAAAGTGAATGGGTGGGTGGGTCAGAGGAGGAGGCTAGCATTTGTAATGAAGCCACCGCCACAGAAGGAACGGTCACTACTGCACAACAACTAGCAAGCAAAGTGAGGGAAACTACACCTCTCGAGATTTCCCTCACCATCACCACCAGTCCTGACCTCGCCTCGTCTTTCCACCCCAAACTGGAAGACGCAGCGGTTCCTGTTTTACCAGGTCACAGACTCAGTCCTGAATTAGTTTCCTCTCTAACTGAGCAGGAGATGCAGTCGCGAGGGACTTCATATGGGGAGAAAAGACAGAGGATGACCAAGAGATTGAGAGACGCCAAGAGCCAGAGTCTCATACTATTGACAGGATCAGAGGCAGAGGACAAGGATACTGCACCAAGTAAGGTAAGTCTGACTATCCACTATACAATCAAAGGTCTAGTATTCCTTGAAGGAATGCATATCACCAATTGCCTTGACGTCAGTGTTACACAGTTGGAGAAATATACTTTTGCTTACGTTGTTTACCCAAAAAGAACCAAACTTGATGGCAGGAGAAGATTTTTAACAGGGATTTCACTTGCAAGTTCAGATTTCCAGGTCAGATTACATAAATGTACACACATGAATACCAGTCAGAAGAATCTGCCCCGAGCTGCGTTCCCCACTCACCTTTATACCTTTATCAGTTCAGCTGAGTTCACACAGAGCTCAGGAAGTGTCCTTGGAGCCAGCTGCAGCCTTCTCACCCAACGCTCTTCACTAACCCAAACATATGGTTCATGGGCAGAGATAAGATAGTATCTTGGAAGACGGTTTTCTTGGACTTCTTGTTCTCAGCCGTAGTAATAAAAACATCCATAACCTTTGACCAAAAATTCTCTGACATATACCAAGATAATTTTAGATTGAGAAATAATGGACTTGTAGCTGTTCTAACCTTGTAAATGACGCCATGCATAATCTCATGTGGTATTGCAAAATGTGCTAACATTCTGGAATTTGTTTTATGACTGACTCTCAGCTACATCCACAATAAATTTTAGCTTGTCAGAAAAACTAATCGAGTTACAGTCATTATGTTTACTAAAGTCAGATGGTTGTAAAGGCCATCTTGAATTGGATAAACACTAAACGTGAATTAATTTAGATATGTTTACCAAAATTTGCTTAGTGGTTCATGATATATTTTGCTAACAGACCAACAGTGTTGACTCCACAAAGGTTTAGATTAAAAATGTTTATTACTGAGGTTTAGATTAAGGTTTGGATGAGAATAAGGTAAAGGTAAAGATTTAGATAAAGATGTTTAGCACTGAGTATGAGTTCTGAATTACTCTCAGCTACCACTACATCAAATTTAAGCTTAGTACTGTATCTGTAAACATGGCTGAGTAATAAGGCTTTGACCACTCCTAATATGGCAGAATGCTAATTTTTGGGTTAGGAGTTAGGTTTAAAACTAATGTGTGAACTATGCTTAGGTTATGGTTAGATATGTACTGATAATGGTGAGGTTATGGTTAGTTCTGTACCATAACGGTTAGGCTATGGTTGGATATATACTGGTAACAGGTTAGGGTTAGATCTTTACAGCAACAGTTAGGTTAGGGTTAGATAAGTACTGGTAATGATTAGGTTAGAGTTAGATCTGTACTGTAACAGTTAGGTTAGAGTTAGATCTGTACAATAATTGTTAGGTTAGGGTTAGATATGTACTGGTAGTGGTTATGTTAGGGTTAGATTTGTACTTTAGTGGTTAGGTTACAGTTAGATCTGTACCGTAATGGATAGGTTAGGGTTAGAGTTGTACTTTAATGGTTAGGTTAGGGTTAGATATGTACTGTAACTGTTAGGTTAGGGTTAGATCCGTACCGTAATGGTTATGCTAGGTTTAGATTTGTACTTTAATGGTTAGGTTAGGGTTAGATATGTACTGGTAAGGGTTATGTTAGGGTTAGATCTGTATTGGTAACAGTTACTGGTAGTGGTTAGGTTAGGATTATATCTGTATTGGTAACAGTTACTGGTAATGGTTAGGTTACTGGTAAGGGTTAGGTTAGGGTTAGATCTGTATTGGTAACAGTTACTGGTAATGGTTAGGTTAGGGTTAGATATGTACTGGTAAGGATTAAGTTAGGGTTAGATCTGTATTGGTAACTGTTACTGGAAATGGTTAGGTTAGGGTTAGATATGTACTGGTAAGGGATAGGTTATGGTTAGATCTGTATTGGTAACAGTTACTGGTAGTGGTTAGCTTAGGGTTATATCTGTATTGTTAACAGTTACTGGTAATGGTTAGGTTAGGGTTACATATATACTGGTAAGGATTAAGTTAGGTTTAGATTTGTATTGGTAACTGTTACTGTAACTGGTTAGGTTAGGGCTAGATCTGTACCATAATGGTTAGGTTAGGGTTAGATATGTAATGGTAAGGGTTAGGTTAGGGTTAGATCTGTATTGGTAACAGTTACTGGTAGTGGTTAGGGTTATATCTGTATTGGTAACAGTTACTGGTAATTGTTAGGTTAGGGTTAGATATGTACTGGTAAGGGTTAGGTTAGGGTTAGATCTGTATTGGTAACCATTACTGCTAATGGTTAGGTTAATGTTAGATCTGTATTGGTTACATTTGCTGGTAATGGTTAGGTTATGGTAATACAATGTACTGATATACCTCCTCCATCAATCTTGTCTCTGAAGACCTTCAGAAAGGACAGAAACTGTTATCACATTAATTTGAATCCAGGACACAAATTATCTCATCAAGCGACTCTTTATTTTTGTCCTAAGTCAATAATCAGAAGAATAACCTTCTTTTACTTCATTATCATTACTATTCCCAATATCTTGATAATCAAAGACTCTTATCAAAGTCATTATGAGGACACTTCATGACACTTTGAATAAGTAAAGAAAAAAAGAAACAGCAATTTAATTTGTGTATCTTTTTGTTTTATTTTTAATTGTGTTTTATTTCATATCATTTCTAATGTTGAATTAATCACTTATTTGAGGCAACTGTGGACACAGTATTAATGATTTTTAAACCTCATACAAAGTTAAATATTTTACTAAGAAGTAATTTTGATTTTACATTTCAGAAGTGTGTGATGAATGTTTCTAACTCTGTCTAACGTCGAGGGCAGGGCAAAATGATCTTTCAGTATTTGATTAGAAGTTCTGAGACAGTTTAATCAGTAAATCATAATACTGGCGTCTGTCTGTTTTCTCTTCAAAAAACAACTTTCTCTAAACAACTTTCATTCCTTTGACTTAAAGCAACCTTCTGACATCAACTAACCGACTCCCACTTCCTGGTTGATGAACCAATCAGAAGAACCAGATATCAGGAAGTGAGCTTTCTTTAAAAGTTCCAACTTCCTGGAACTTCAACAATCTTTCGAGAGTGTTCTTGGAGTTCTGTCGGAGAAGTGAAGTGAAACCCTTTCTAGGCTGTCTGACTTGGTCAGGTGTCAAAGAACTCGTCATTCAGCCAGAGTTACAGCATGCCTGCTGAAACCCACTCGAGCTTCAAGCTCCAAGCTTTTGAATAAAAATTCCTTCTGAGGAATTTTTTTTATCTTGGAACCAAACTGCCGCTACTTCGGTCCGATTTGACACGGATGTCTGAGTCACCGGAAAGGTAAAACGGATTGACCTTCTCGGACATCAAGGAAAGCTCCATTCTTGACTTACTGTCGAAAAGTAATGGGTCACTAATGTTTACCAAGAGTGTATTCGAAGTTTAGCTGAGATCGCCGGAAAGCGTGTCATTCCTGGTTGATATAACCCAAGATAATTCCCCTCTCTTCCTTCCTCTTCCTTTCTTCCTATTCCTTAAACCTCTTCGCCATTAACTAAGTTAAAAAGTGCCTTCAAATAAGTTATTTACCACCTCATAACTTAATCTGTTGTTTCTTAAATGCTCGTCAGTTTGTGAAATTACGGACACATAATTTTTATCTGTTGATTTTCAATTATAGGAAATTGATCAGCCAATCATGTGTACATGTTTGATGTTAATTTAATGATTCTGTTAAATAAATGATCTCATTTGCTTGATGGGTCAAATATAATTAACGTCTCATGTCACTATATATTCATATTTGGTCACTAGAATGTCTTTAATCCAAAAAGAAGTGAATCCGTGATTTAAATCAACAGTTAAATATTCTTTGGACTTGAACTAGTCTTGAATAATTAATTGGGGGTGTAATAGGTAACTCCTGTACATCCTACAGATGACATTGTGTTACTTTTAGCTTTTAGTTAATCTTTTGTTACTTTCAGCTTTAAGCTGGTCTTTGGCTACCTTTGGCTTTTAGTTAGCCTTTTTCTAGTTTTATCTCATAGCCAGTCTTTTGTTTCTTTTAGCTTTTAGCTTACCTTTTGCTAGTTTTAGACCATATCTAGTCTTTTATTGATTTTAGCTTTTAGCCAACCTTTTAATACTTGTAGCTTTTGGCACACATTGTGTTATATTTAGCATTTACTGAATCTTCTGCTACTTTTAGCTGCCCCTTTTTTACTTTTAGCTGGTCTTCTGATACGTCTAGCTTTCAGCTAGTCTTTTTCTGGTTTTAGCTATAACTAGTCTTTTGATAGTTTCAGCTTTTAATTAGCCTTTTGATACTTTTAGCTTGCCTTTTGATACGTTTTGCTTTTCGTTGGCATTGTGGTATTTTTAGCGTTTAGTTAATATTTTGTTACTTTTAGCTTTAAGCTGGTCTTTGGCTACCTTTGGCTTTTGGTTAGCCCTTTGCTAGTTTTATCTTACAGTCAGTCTTTTGTTTCTTTTAGCTTTTAGATAGCTTTTTGCAAGTTTTAGCCCAACGCTACTAGTCTTTTATTACTTTTTGCTTTTAGCCAACCTTTTAATACTTTTAGCTTTTGGCTCACGTTGTGTTATGTTTAGCTTTTAATTAATCTTCTACTACTTTTAGCTACACCTTTTCTACTTTTAGCTGGTCTTTTGATACTTCTAGCTTTCAGCTGGTTTTAGCTCATAACTAGTCTTTTGATAGTTTTAACTTTTAATTAGCCTTTGGCTACTTTTAGCTTGTCTTTTGATACTTTTAGCTTTTCATTGGCATTGTGATATTTTTGCTTTTAGGTAATCTTTTGCTACTTTTAGCCTTTAGTTGGCCTTTTGCTACCTTTAGCTGGCCTTTTGCTGCTTTCAGCTAGTCTTTTACTACTTTTAGCTTTTGGGTGGGGGTTTTGCTTCTTTTAGCTTTAACAGGTAAAGCTCAGATCACTCGGCTCACGCTTCATTCACTTAACATCGTTACAGCTAATGGAGTTTCTGTAGTTAAATTAGTGATAATAAACAGTTTGATGTCACTTCTTTACAAGATGCTGAAAGTTCTGGTTTGGTAGAGCAGTTTGGAATGATCTCTCATTCAGTGAATACTGTTTGTGTTGCAAACTTGAAGCTGCTGTTAAATAATTTTGTAAACAGAAATAAGAAAAGCCTGTCTTTTTGTGAAGGTCATAGGAAGTCAATGATGGATAAAAAAAAATCACTTGTTTTTCCTACATTCATATATTTTAGAGTCAAACTGTTGATCAAATAACCCAAAAACAAAAAAGCTGAATAATTTATGCTATAAAGCATTGTGGCAGTACTAGAATGTGTAGCATATAAGATCAAATAAGCAATACAAGCCAGAATTGTTGATTTTAAATGAAAATACCAGTTCTGTAACTTTGTAGTACGGTACTCAGAGTTCAACATTTCTGCGAACACGCATCTGTTTCCGTTTGTTCAAAAACATGGCTTGTGTTTGTGTTTCTGCTCCTGTTTCGTGAGGAAATAATCCTCACCTCAGCTCAAGTAAAACCAGTTCCAATAATTCCTTTAAAAACTTGGTCAACGTCAATATTTGAGGTGGATTTTATTTCAGGTATTATTTGTCTCTACCCTCTGCAAGAATTTCAAATACTTAGCGTTTAAACTGTATTCTAGTTTGGAAGTTAAGCTACTGTGCTGCAGAAATCTGACCACCGTTTTCTTAGGTTTTAATGTCTTAAAGAAGATGTATAAAAACATACACAGACAAAGCAGAAATTTAGAGAGTCTGAGTGGGTATCTCACTGATAATTTTCTGAAATATTTTGTGATACAAAGGTTTGTTGTTACGCAGGCCAGTGATGGAATTTAAAATGTAAGGTTGTATGAAACATTTGCTGAAAGGCTCTAAAACCTAAACGCATCCTTCGCCTCTGTGACTGTAACATTAGCTTGTAATATGACCTGCTGTCGCTCCGGTCCAGTTTGTTAGCAGGTTGTGGACTTTCTGAAACCCTATAGTCCACTGCAGCCAAGGCACCGGCTGCATGTCTAACTGTCTTTTAAGTTACTACCCCTGGTTGTGTTTTTTTCACTTGGCGGAAAGTCTCTCTTTTACTTCTGAATTGAATGGAGGTTAATGAGGATGGCAGTTGACTGCACTCTGTAGGTGGCAGCCAGAACCGGTGATCCAATTCCAGAGAATAGTTCAGCTGTTTGCTCTGTTGTGGCTCCAGTACAAGGTGTCTCAGGAGTTTACCATCACTCACCTTTTCAAGAGCTGGGTTTATTTTCTTTTATGATCTCTCTCCAATGCAATAAAAATCAGGGATGCATGATATTGGATTTTTGGCCGATATCCGATATGCCAACATGTTAAAACTTATTTGGTCGATAACTGATACAAATACCAATTTTTTTTCCCTAGACCTACTTACAAAGACTACATAACTTTCTCTGCTGTGGAATTAAAATACTACTTTATTCTGCATGGCTTTTGTCAGTATGACCTGCTACCAAATGCAGATGCCAAAAAGGGGACTGAAAATGATGCAACACTTCAACTTGGATTATGTTTAATGTCAAATTTATTCATGATATTTACTCTAACACAATGACCACACTTGAACAGTGCAAATTTGTAAATTTTCACAAATCTAGACTCAACCTGTTCACAAGTGAAAAGTGCATAAGTAGTAGTGCATTAATAGATATACTTGACAGTTTCTTAAATTAAAATTAACTTAAAACAGAAGGCTTTTATATTAGTGAGTTATTTTGATGGATACTATGCAGATAATATTGTGCATCCCTAATAAAAACATCTGCCTTTACATCCTGATGCATGCTCAATAATCCAGGTACAGAAAAATCTAAAAAAGTTGTCAGGTCCTCTGGGTCTTTCGGATGAAAGACGAAACGTTTCTACATTTTTTTTTTTTATTGAATCCATCCAGAGGACCTGACTTAACTTTTTTAGATCTGCCTTGACAGTTTATAAAAACTAACTTAAAGGCTGATTTACAAGGTTAGGAGACAGGAAGAATGATGAGGGAAGTGCACTTTATTAGGAAAAAATGACCTTGACTAAATCTTCAGTTTAATACTGAGCACAGAGTCCAACACAGTCTGGGAAAACAATTCTGAAGAGTTTTCTGTGGCCAAAGTAGACGCTTCTTCATGTCTGAAAAAATAATTATAGTCATTAAGGTCAACTGAGACTTGTGCTTCAAAACTATTCCAACCAGAAATGGTCACGCTGATGCTATGATTCGTGTTATTATAGACTGGTATTATTTGGAGCATCAACATATTAAAGACAAATGAAAACCACCATCTCTTAGCTTGCTTTTAAAACTTCTTGACATTTTCATCACCCTATGCCGAAAGCAGCAGGATAATGTTTTTGCCCTGTCTGTGTGTACACATTTTTGTCTGTTACCAAAATATCTTGTGGACTATTGAAGAAATTTTAATGGAATGAAATCATTGTATGAACATCTAAAACTGATCAACGTCTAGAGTCAGTCCTATTCAAGTTGGAACCAAAAAGGAGACCTTAAACACAAAAATGGTTATAACTGAGTCAGTTTTACAAAGCCAAAATGAAAAATTGAGAAAAGATCTGGTGTGGATATATCTGAGAGTCAGACCCATGATATACCGTATTTTCCGCTTTACAAGTCACACCACCATATAAATCGCATCAGTCCAAAAATGTGTAATAAAGTAGAAAAAACATAAATAAGTCACTTCACCATATAAGTCGCATCTAATATGCATCACCGTTGACGCGTCGCGTTTGTCATGTGTCTTCGCTGACCACCCAGAGACGGGGGCCGGTGTTGTGCCGAGGGAGGACTTCACTGTGCATTTCTTCGAAATTTAACAAGATAACCACCTAAAAACAATTATTTGTTTGTTCAACATTATAGCAAAGTTTGTCTTAGTTGAACTTTGCTTAATAAATGCACTTTAATGGTCAAATCAGCTGCATTTCACCTGGGTGGCGCGGAAAAATAAAGCTGATTTGATGTTTGTTCCAGGAGTTTCAGAGTGGGACGAAGGTGGCCTGTATGGCAAGCCAAGTATCTCATTAATAACCACTTTTACCTATTAATGAGATACTTGGCTTGCCATAAGGCTGGAGGGCCCTCTAGCAGCTGCAAATGGTAATGTTTATTATTTTTCATGTCAAAATGAATGAAATTGTCAGATTTCAGTCAAAAATTTGGTTATAATATGGGAAAAATTGTGTATAAGTCCCTTTGGTGTACAAGTCACAGGACTTACAAATTTATGCAAAAAGGTGTGACTTATATGGCAAAAAATATGGTGCTTTCAGTGCTAAGACATTTTGCAAGATCTCACAATAGTGCATGAGATTACATGGAAGGTAATTTACCACATTTGACTAAAACTGCTCTAAGTTTTAAGCATCCCTTCTATATTGTTCTAATGTTACAAATCTAATAGCATGTCACCATGAATGGCAGTCCTGGATTAATCCAATTATATTGGAAAGTGAAACATTTCAGCACAAAAAGAAGAAAGAAAGAAATAAACTGCCCAGTTGACCTGACTGAAAATTGTTGGGTTGTATACCTGGATTATTGAACATGGATTTTGTTGGTTTTGAACCAGTTTGACATGATTGTCGACAAGGAAGAGGGCCAGCACTGGAGGAGTGGGCGTGCCAAAGAGACCATCTTAGCACCAACATAACTGGCTTGTTCCACTTTGGAGTAAGCTGTTGGGGGAAGAATCAGTTTTGTGTTGTGTGTTTCCTTGACTGACGAAGCCTTCTAGATGGAAGATGAAATGTTTCAGCACAAAAAAATAAATAAATAAAAAAGAAAGAAACTGTCCAGGTGACCTAACTGAAAATTGCTCAGTTATTGTAGTGTTATCTGTTCTTCACTGGTGATCGGCTAGAATCATTGTGTTAGTTTTACTCTGTTGGAACTGGTTCTCACAGGAGAAAGTAAACAGTTTAAAAACAGGTGCTGTTTTACATTTGCATGATTGCAAGAAGTATTTCAAATTTTTACTTTGTGAATAGTTTTGTGCAGGACACCACAGCAGCACATGCAAATCATTAGGACAGCACCCTAACTAACATCACCCTATAATCTAGCTGTTTTTGCTACTTTTTTTGCCATCTTATTTTAACTTGTAAAAAAAAAAAAAAAAATCTGTATGCCTCTTTTTTGATTGTCTATTGTTGTCGCTGTTGTGTCATCAGTCTTTGTTGAAACCAGGTCTCTCTTGTAAATGAGTCCTCGAGGCTCAATGGGATTAACCTGTCTAAATAAAGGTTGAATGAATAGTAAAAGAAGCTTTAAATTGTGTGTGTAAAGATTTTCAAGTTTACATGAGAGAATGATGTGACTGATGTGTATTCCTCATGTTGCACAAGAAACTTCCTTTGTTAGTTTATTGCTGTGCTTTGTGATTCCTGTTGAATGTGGTAACCCCACCCCCAAATAAAAAAATAAAAAAATAAATAAATAAACACACCAAAAAAAAAAAAAAAAAAACAGCCGAAGAGTTGTCTCATGCTTGGCAGTACTGTATTTTGTATAAATTGTAATGGGAACAAACTATGTTGTGCCTCTTGTAAAAGCCAAAAGAAGAAGATGATTTGTCATAGTATATAACATTCATGCTGTTATTTACTAATAATAAACAATATGTGGAGGCTTTATAACTTTAAAACTTAAACTTTACTTTTGGAGCTTGAATATGAATCCAGCTGCTGTCAACGGCCATAAGATACTGCTAGCAATACGTCCCATCATGCTCTGCTCTATTATCTTAGCATCTCCACCTTCTCTCAGTTAGGTTCATTACTAACATTGTCACCTCCTGGCCTTTTTCCACTGCAGCAGCTTGCTGATTGGCTCGCTCCAGTCGTCATGTTGAGTTGTGGGTGTTTTTAATGTGTCTGTATTAAGTGGTGTTGACATGTTGTTTTTACAGCGCTCGCTTGTTGACATTGGTCTTTGAGGTCTTTGCTGGTTTCTGCCCCCTGAGGCCACATCGGTTCCTTTCAAAGAAAATGCTGTGGGGAGAAAAAAACTGTACAGCTGTGCTTCCAGGTGTTACTCTTAATGAACCTTCCCTTTTCTGGAAAAGTAGAAAAAACCCATTGTTTCACAATCATACATACATAAATTGTTTTCTTGTCATATCGTGGCCTAAATATTTATATTTTCAAGATATAAATTCATTTAAAAAAACAGTTTGTTAAATAAAAGGAGAGAGAACTAACATTGCATTGTTTGTGTTTGCTATTTTTTGCAGAGACTTGAAACATTTTTTGAAATTAAACTTTTTTTTACCCTATTTGCTGTAATGTTTGTACATCTTCATATGGCTGATGATTAGTTTTGTTACTGCTCGTGCTTGAATTGATTGTGTTCTTCCAAAGTGTGTGCTTTGGAAACAGAGCAGCTGAAACGTCCATAACCTGTTTTTGTTTGTAGAGCTGGAAAGATGAGTTTTTAAATTAATACAAGACATAAGGAGCACACGTAATAAACTTGACTCTACTTTACAACCAGCTTCATGGTCTCTTAAAAGAAAACAGTTATACAATACTCATGACTGTGTTGAAGCTAAACACAAGGAACTTGTTTGTTACCAAAGTATCTGATGAACCTCTGGGCAGATTTCAATGAAGCCTACAGCAAAAAATAAATAAATAAATAAATAAAAATAAATAGATATATACCTATAACTGGTTTACTTTTGGAGTCAGTACCATTTTTAAGATGGCTGCCACATCCAACTGATCTTAAAAACACTAAAGAAGATTACACTTTAAATTTCAGAGATATTGTGCTAAACTTGCTTTGGTTGTATCTGAGAGTCATTCCTAACACATATTTCAAGTGTTACTCATTGCATGAGATCGTTGCTTAAAAATTTAAAGTCAACCTTTTTCTCTTAGCAAAATATCTCATGAACAACTGGATGGAATTTAATGAAACTTTAAGATAAAAAATGTATAGGATATACATCTACAACTGATTTACTTTTTGGAGTCAGTGCCATTAAAGATGGCTGCCACAGCTAAGTGGCAGGCCTTATCCAAGACAAACATGTCTATAACTTAGTTATCAGTCAGTGATGTCGGTGATTTAAAAGCTTCTGGGGGAAAAAAATCAACGTTGGTGCAGATTAGTCTGAGACTACACACAAAGTTTAGGATTTTGAAACCTGTTCTTCTGTTTACTCGTTGAGATTTTATTTTAACAAAAGGAAAACTGCCTCAACGGTTTTGGACACTTGAGTTCAACAGCAACAACAAATGGACTCATCATGACCTTATCTCAATTTGCCTGGAGGTCCTGTAAATTCGATGCTCTGCCCCCTTCCCTCCCATCAAGGACCTATCAGAGGGACCCGGCTGAATAGACATTGTGTCGTCATTTCAGCACTTTTGGATTCTCTGTGGCGCTGTCCTAGGTCGACCTCGGCACCCCTCATGTTTATGGATCTCACCAGAGGGAACTGGCTAATTATACCATTCTTATCAGAACTCCTTCAGTGCCTCTGGAGTGTCCTAGGACATGCTCAACACTCTTCTCGTCTCCACTCCCCTGTGGAATGTCTGTGTCACTATGTGCAGAGTGTTTTTTTCAATCTCAGGCTATCTCTCCTCGGCCAAGGAGTGAGAGTTTGATAGGAATTTTTTTTTGCCTCCACTTCCTATTAGGGATGCACGATATTATCTGCATGGTGTTGGCCGATACAGGTTGTCCTCGAGTTACGTTTGACTTCCGTTCCTACGGGCCGAACTTAACTCGATTTAAACATAACTCAGAATTGATAGCACATGGCGAAACGTAAGTCCAGATTTTGAACGTAACTCGAAACTGAAAGCACATGGCGAAACGTAAGTCCGGATTTTGAACGTAACCTGAAAATGAAAGCACATGGCGAATGGTAAACGTCTTTTTAAACACGTTTTTTTAACGTGACACAACACCAGCATATATTCTGTACCTTAAACATGTACAGTACTGTATTTCCA
>JARVGQ010000002.1:11870645-11882936 GCA_031762355.1 Hypsolebias martinsi | reverse complement strand
CATAGTTGAATGACAAAAGATATTTATGTTGTGCCACTTTCTGCAAAGTTCATAAATCATGTCACAGACGCTTTAAGCTCAGATGGACAGCTGTCATGTGCGTGAGCGGCCACGCATCTGCTGACCCGCCAGTTGAAATGGACTTGCGACCTGTCCAGGGTGTCCACGCCTCTCGCACAGTGATAGCTGGACATGGGCACCAGTGACTCCCGCTACCCAAAAAGGAAGAAGAGGGTAAATATAATGGATGGATGAGTCGATCACGCGCACATCTCCGCACCTCCTGTCGTCTGCGGTGAAGGAAGTAGCAGCATAAAAGCCGAAGCAAAAAATAAATAATTTTAAAAAGCCGAAGCGAGCGGCGCGTTCAATTAAACTAGCCTTGTTCTGTATTTTTCCAAATGATTTTGCTTAAACAAAAACAAAAAAAACGCCTCATTACGTATCAGATCCTACCCATTTATGTCCAAATCACAGAGATGCCTATTCGCATTGGATTAGTATTATCACAGGACCTCAGAGTTCAGCTAAATATAGTAGGTCATTTGAATTTACAAATTATTGACATGGCCGATTTGCACGGGATTAACAACACAGACAATCTGTCATTATTACAAATAGCATGTGGTCCCTAGGTAAAACTAATCTCGTGCGAATAGGGCTATAGTTGCATTTCTTATGCATCACCGCTGACCTGTCGCATTTCTTATGCATTCATTTAATGGTCAAAACAGCTTTGTTTCGCCTGGGCGGTGCAGTGCCATCCATCCATCCATCATGGCCATAGCCACTAGTTTTCCAGCATTCTTCCACCTGCACCAGCTGAGTGAAGCAAGCGCATACGGGAGGACTCGCTGTTGCAGTTCTTCAAAATTTAAAGTGTCTGTCAAAAATTGAGTTATGAATATAGAAGAAAAAACGTATAAAAGTCACTTTGGCGTATAAGTCGCAGGACTGACAAATCTATGCAAAAAAAACTGACTTATACGCCGGAAAATACGGTCGATGTCACCATTGTGCTACAACGACTGATGGTGTCGGACTTCTGCAGGCAGATGCTGTAGGCTAACGAATCCCATGAATCCAAATTAGCTTTGCTAATACAGTACAGAACACACGCTAATCCTCTTTTTACTGCTCACTCTGCATTGCACAGGAGTAACTGTCACGTTCTAAGCATGTACAGCCAGCACAGGAGGCTGGCTAAATGTTAATTGGTTAACAGTTACCCACTAGCACTGCTCACAAGTGTCACACAGACGTTTTCCATGAGCTGACGGAGCAATTTCTGCCACGCCTTGAGCAAATTAAGCGTGCAACCTTATCCTGGCCAGACCTTGGTCTGCTTTATTCTTTCTGCCAGTGATGATCAGGACTTCATGACTTGGCTGTGTGATGGTGAATTGTTAGTGCAGCTTAACTCGTTTCTTCAGGCCTGTTGCTTTCATCAAGTTTCTCCATTGAATTTGTCGATGACACTTGTAATCTTTTGTCTTCGTTTTAGTGTTTGAGTTGCAGCTGTAAAAGAGATAAACCTTTTTTTAATAACTCTTGCATTTCCCTCCAAAACATGTTCTAAATTTTTTTATAGACTGTCTCTAGATGAAGGAATATTTCAGATGGATGGAGCTTCCCAAAATCTGGATTGAAGATTTAATGCTTATTTTTCTTTAGATTTGTTTTGGGCCTGAAGTTTTTCAAGTTTTAAGTTAGAAGTGAACACGAACACAAAAACAAAAATAGAAAATTACCAATATGATAAAATATCATGAACGTGCATTAAATTTGTTGTCTCTAGTCACTTTAAAACCTAATTTCTTTTCAGATTATATTATAATTCTGCCTTTTGGGCCCTTCAGACATGCCAAAAATAGAAGTATAAAATTTGTCTGGCTTTAATGTTTTTACTGTCTCAGAGCCAGGAGAGGATGTTAACAGCACTCACTACGAGCTGCTCTGATCCCAGTAATTCAACACATTTAAAATAGATGGTTTTCCTCAAAGAATTGTTCTGACTGGGTTTTTTTATGGGAAGAAAATTAAAGGAAGTCAACTTGATTGATTTTATAAATATTCATAGGATAACTTGTAAATTGCTAACTGCACAATGTACTTTAAAATCAAACTTGTATCAAGCGTTACATTCTTTATAAACAGTTTAGTAAGAGGTTGTACAGAAACTGTGCACAATGGATTTTGTGTACATTTCTGTCATTTCTAACATTTCATAAGCTCCTCTTAAGAGGTCGCTGTTGAAAGAAAACACATTTCTCAGGTGTTAGCTGCTAGAAATACCTACTAATGTGCAGCATGTTGTAATGTAAGCAGAGATTGAAGAGGTTTAAATTCTCCATGTCCTGTTTGTGTGACTCACCTGTTGGCTCGTGGCAGATGGCCTCACTAAAGAGGACTGTGATGGGTGGGAAATGTGTTTAATGTTAACAAGGTTTGAATCTGTTATCAGCCTGAGGGTTGCTGGCTGTTAGGGTTACCTCACAAATACATCAAATACAAATATTAAAACAAAGGTTAAATATCTTGTCTCACACCTGAAATGTGCAGATTTACAGTTTTAGGTTTCTAGATGAATACATCTAGAGCAAAGAGTTAAAAAAAAAAAAAAAAAATAGTTTAACTGAGTAGATGACCAGACAAGCCATTCAAAGCTGTTACTGTCCTTTTGTTTCTTCCATTATTGAATGAAACAAACAGCAACATCTACTACAATCAAGAAATGCTATGATTGCTCAACGTTGATGTCCTATCAGCCAATAACGGCTTTAAAAATAAATGTTAGGATTGACTTTACAATACCAATAAGGTCACTTTTGCCTCTAGTTTAATTTCAAACAAATTTTATAGTTTCACCTTACAGTACATTTCAGATTTTAGTATAATTAGGATGAAATTTGTGGTACTTAATATCAAATGTAAAAAAAAAAAAATTTTAAATGCACAAAACATTGCTTTTTAATTTTGATTATGGATTTATTATCAAAAAGTGCATTACTGGTACTTATGACAGCAAAAGTGTCACTCGGGTGAAAACCTAAAATAGGTAAAGAAAATGAAGGCCACTGCATATAAGTCTGTTTGATTACACCTCAGATCAACACGTATAAAAGTAACTTTTAACTAGAGAAATTGCATTTCCTACAAAAATGAGTCCTCGAGGCTCAATGGGATTAACCTGCCTAAATAAAGGTTGAATGAATGCTTATTGCAGAAGAATTTGCTAACAGCTGAAATTAGCAAAAAAAAAAATTCTGAAAGGTAGCAGAAATGGAAGAACAATCCTAAACTAGCAGACTGAAGGAAGGAAGAAGAACAAATATTTGCTGAAATTGGTTTAAATATTCAGAAACTAGCAGAAAATTTAGGAAAATGGCAAAAAAAAAAAAAAAAAAAGCTGAAATTAGCACCAAAAAAAGACTGAAAAGTAGTTGAAAGGCAGAAAGAAGCTTAAACTACCAGAAGGAATTGAAAAGAACTGAAATGAATTTTAAAAAATGTGGAATTAGCTGAAAAAGCTAAAATTTGCATAAAACAGCTAAATAATAGCAAAAATAGCTGAAACTAACATAATTAAGCTGAAAGGAGCATATAACAAACAAAAATTACCAGAAAAAGTTAATTAGGCGTAAAGTAGCAGAAATTACAATGAAAAACATGAATTTATCTGAAAACAGCTGAAAATAGCTAAAAAATATATAGCTAAACAGTTAGAAAAGGCTTAAATTAGCAGAAGAAAGCAGAAAGAACATGTTTGCCCAATTAGGCTTAAAGAAGCAGATATCACAAAAAAGTGGAAATTATCTGAAAAAAGTTTAAACTGGCTAAAAACAGCTGAAAAGTAGCTAAAAAACAGAAAGAAGTTTAAATTAAAGGAAGTATAGAGAGCACATTTTTGCTGAATTAGGCAGAAAAAAGTTGAAATGAGTGCAGAATTGTAGAATTAGCTGAAAAAGCTAAAATTAACATAAAACAGCTAGCTGAAATAGCAGAACAAGCTGAAAGGGAAAA
Organism: Hypsolebias martinsi; assembly: GCA_031762355.1. Classification (NCBI taxonomy): domain Eukaryota; kingdom Metazoa; phylum Chordata; class Actinopteri; order Cyprinodontiformes; family Rivulidae; genus Hypsolebias; species Hypsolebias martinsi. Next base: position 11,878,913 of record JARVGQ010000002.1, on the reverse strand, counting down.
AAATAAGTAATAGGAAGCACAAAAATGTTGTAGTTAGCAGAAAGAGTCTGAAAGGAACACGAAACAGCTGAAAGTAGCTGAAAAAAATGTAAATTTGCACAAGGAAACTGAAAGCATTTGAAGCAGAACAAAATGTGAAAAGAGCAGTAAAATGTTGTAAACAGATCTAAATATTTGAAGGATGTGAAATGAGCTCAATTCATTTTCTATGAAAAAAAAAGTGGCAGAAAAGGATACATATTTCAAAAAGCTAAAGTTGCACCAATACCAAAAGTCAAGCACCATTCTCATTAACAAGCTAAACATTTTGATGTACGATTTGTTGAAATAGCGCAAAAATTTTGGAACTAGAAAGATGCTGAAAAACATTTGCAAGAAAATTGGATCACAATAGTTTAAATGCTTTAAAAAAGGTTCAAAAGCATACACACAACAAAATTCAATAAATTCTCCCAAAGTTCACGATGAGGTTCTTTGTGCTGAGTATAATGAGAGAAGTAAAATAAATTGTTTTGGTTTTCACTTGAAACTCAAGAATCCAAAACTTTGTTTGTTGTCATATATAGAAACTCCCACTAAACCAATCAGCAAATCACACACGCCAAAGGCTTTCCCACAGTTCTTTGTCAACAGTAGGTGAAACATTACAAAAGGTCTCTGGTGATTCAAGATCCGCCTCCATCTCATGACAAACGATGAGGATGTGGTAAAACCATCCCCATCCCGGCTTATCAGCAGCGGTAATGATGAAATGAGAACCTGTATACTGACGCGCTGAAACAAGCCAGAACACATCAACCAGTCTCCACAGACAGTTTCAGTACCACCCGTCAGAGTCTGCCACACAAAACTAAACAGCTGACAGCAAAACTATCATTTTTTTAAAGTCTTATTGACGTGACTGACTACTGTCCTACAGGTATTATTTTATTACATGACGTTCTCTTTAATTTCAACTGTAATGGTCTGTATCAGGCCTGATAGCAGCTCCAATTATTTGTACTTGTACTCATAAAAACACCCCAATACTTCAAACTGATACCACTTTTATGCTTAGTGACATCATTTCCACTTCCACTTTGCAAGTAACTGAGGACAAAATTTAACTAAAATATTCATAGTTTAAAGATATTCAAAGTCAAGCAGGTGACGTTAAGACAGCTGGCTGTTTGCCGTAGATCTTAATAAAAGTAACGTGTTTCTAAAGTCATTGTGTAATGTTTTATAACTAACAACTCAATACATATCTAAAAAAGCTAAGTCTGGTCCTCTGGACATATAATACTATGTATTGGTACTCAGTATCAACAAGTACCCAAACTGAAGTACTGTCCAGATGACCTGACTTAACTTTGGTGGATTTTCTACCTGGATCACTGAACATGAACTTTGATGTTTTGAACCACTTTGGCCATGGCTGCCTCAGAGGAGTTGCCGGGGGAGAGAGTGGACTCCAGAAACCATCTTATCACCATCAAACTGGTTTGCCCACTATGTGAAGGCGCTTTTAAGACTGATTTTGTTGTGGCTTCTTGGACTGATGAAGTCTTCTGGATAAAAGAGGAAATGTTTCAACAAAAAGAACTGTCTAGTGGACCTGACTTAACTTTGTTGGATTTTTTTTTTTTTTTTTTTTACCTGAGCTTAAATTTGATGAATTCCATATACAAATTAAAATTAGAATAAAAAAGCAACAATTGTACAGTTGAATTATGATTAATACTAAAAGCAGACTAATTTCCTTTTAGATTTTTTTTTTAAACCAAGGATTACAGGTACTCATTGTTAAGCATGAAAAAAGTAGTCTTGAGTTACTTAAGGCGGTGCAGTCTGAAAGGATTTACTCCAAATATTTTGTTATACAATTCTGAAATGTGGCTCCACGCTCCATGAAAATAAAGCGCTCGTCTGAATTCGCCCAAAACCACATGGAAGCTCGAGTTGCGTGACTGACCTACATTAAGCTGGTCATAGTCTGCGCAGGTAAACAAATATATCAGAATCAGACAAGCGTAGGATCTCGGAGAAGATGTTTAGGTGAAAATATAAGACTAAAGAGCGAGTACGACAGATGTCAAGAGTACATCTTAAGCCATGCGGTTGCCAAAAAGACAGAGCTCAGCATTCAGACCCTCTCGGCTTTTGCAAAACTTCTTCTAGACAAGTTTACTGTTTCATCATTTCAGCTCTAGATTAACGCTAACATAAATTACTCAAGAAATATGGGTGTAAATACATACCAGAATAACTTATTTCAGTCACTTATGTTGTTTCTGTAGGTAAACAAACACATGTAGGTTGCACCCAGTTGCAAATTCACTTCACTTCACTCACTTCACATCCATTTAAAGAAAATGTTGTGTGGCTTTTATATATGACTTTATGACTTTGATGTGAATCTGCTGACTTTGAAGTGAATACCTTTAAAACAATGCAACTTGTGGAAATTATGATGTAATTTCTGAAAACTTTAGGATATCCAAAATATAAAGGTAGTTGCCTTAAAACTTGTTTGTATGATGTAAATAAATTACGCAAACGGTTGTTTCTGTCATGGGTGTCTATATGGCACTCCATGGCCAGCAAATGCTGCTCAAACTAAAAATACCTAAATTAAGATGTCTGCTTTTCATGCAGAGAATGTACAATAAACTAGAGAAATTGCATTTTCTGCAAAAATGCAGTGTGAATGCTTGTTGCAGAAGAACTTGCTGGAAAAACAGCTGAAATTAGCTAAAGAGGCTAAACAGGCTGCAATGTAGCTGAAATGAAAGAACAAGTCTAAACTAGCAGAAGAAATCAGAAAGAACACATATTTGCTGAATTAGGTTTAAATACTGGTAAGCAGAAATGAGCTAAAAAATTTTGAGAAATGAGCTTAAAAAATTGGAAATCAGCTAAAATAAGCTAAAATTTGCACAAAAATAAAACATGTAAAAAGTAGCCTAAAAGGCAGCAAAAAGCTTAACCTGAGGTGGTAAGAGCTGAAATTAGCAAAAAAAAATGTGGAATTAGTTGAAAAAGCTAAAATTTGCATAAAACAGCTAAATAGCAGCTAAAATAGCAGGAAAAGATTAAACTAGCTGAAAAAGCTGAAAGGAGCATAAGCTGAAATTAGCTGAAAAAAGTTAATTAGGCTGAATGTAGCAGGTTAACACAAAAAACTTGAATTTATCTGAAAACAGCTGAAATTAGCTAATAAAATTTCTAAAAAGGCAAAACAAGCTTAAATTAACAGAAGAAAGCAGAAAAACACATTTGGCAATTAGACTGAAAGAAGCAGAAATGAGCACAAAAAGTAGAAATTATCTGAAAAAAGCTGTAATTAGCAAAACAGCTGAAAAGCAGCTAAAAAGGTAGAAAGAAGCTGAAATTACAAAAAGGAAGTGGAGAGAGCACATTTTTGCTGAATTAGGGTGAAAAAGAGTTTAAATGAGTGAAAAAAGTGTGAAGTTAGCTGAAAAAAACTTAATTAGCATGAAAACTAATAAATAGTAGCTGGAATAGTAGACAAATCTGAAACCTGCAGAAATAAGCTAAAAGGAACATAAGAAGCTGAAGTTAGCAGAAAGAAGTTAGAAGAAACACAAAAATGTTGTAGTTAGCAGAAAGTATTTGAAAGAGCACAAAACAGCTGCAAAAACAGCTGAAAGTAGCTGAAAAAATGTTTAAATTTGCACAAGGAAGCTGAAAGAAGCTGAACCAGAACAAAATGTGAAAGGAGCATTTAAAGGTTGTAAACAGATCTGAAAATTTGAAGGATATACAGTATAATGAGCTCAGTTCATTTTCTATGAGGAAAATAATGGCAGAAAAGGCTAAATGTTTCAAAAAGCTAAAGTTACACCAATACCACAAGTCATAGCAGGATTGTCCAGCAAGAGTTTTCATTTATGATTTGTTGAAAACTGGGGGACGAGAATTACGCCGAAAAACTTACAGAAGAAAAATGGATCACAACATAGATGTGCTCCACCCTTGTGTAGTCAGGCGGCCTTTCTTGTATTTTTTTATGATTTTGCTTCTCTCAGGCAGAACAGATACTGAAGCTGCCACCGTGGTTTGGCCATGTGTGGATGTTCGTTCAAAGCTATCGTGAAGCATCTGGGGCCATGCTTTGATAGAATAAACACGATGCAGCATTTTTGGCATGCAGGGGCCCATACTGAGCTTGCACACTCAAACAAATGGAGCAAGATAAGGAGGAAGAGAAGCAGCATGATGAAAAGAACAAAAACAGACAGAAAAGACAAGAATATAACCTGACGGGTGTCTACAGTAAGGCGACTAGGATCAGACGTGAAAGGACAAAGTCACACAAGGTGCAGGCACGAAGTGAACATGCAGGATATTTACAAATAAAATATCCTTCAGGATGAAACTCTAACCATACTTAAATATTTAATATGTTACATGATGTTGTAGGACATCTGAAAACTGGTCTGGATTATTGGACTCGGTGGAGTTATTTGTTTTCTAATAAGTGGTTTATGTGGTTTCACTGGTTTGGTCACTGAAACAAAATCTGAAGGAACTTTTGTTAACCTCCGTGTTACCGCTTGCTTTATTTTTTTGTGTTTTTTTTTTTTCTGACTCACGAGTTAGCTCGTGTGTTGTTGTTTATGTGTTTGTATTTATTTATTTTTATTGTCATACTATCAACTACAGAATCTGCACATGGATACTAGCTTGCATGGCTAATTTTGGCACATTTACAGTTGCACCTTTTTTTTTTTTTTTTTGGTCTTTTTTAATAAAAAAAAGTTCAGCAAATAATCCTCCAAAATAAATAAATGTCCAGGTATTTCAGGTTCAATCAAAGCAGTGAAGATATCAACATTTTTGTCCTTCCCAATCCATACTGCTAGCATTACTAAATTACTAAAACTATGACATCACCACGCATGAACCTCAGTCTGTTCTGAAACTATCTTAATACAAATTAGAGAAACTGCATTTCCTATGAAAATGCAGAATGCTTATTGCTGAAGAAATTGCAGAAAAACAGCTGAAATTAAGTAAAAAAAAATCATGTTGAATTGTAGCTGAAATGGAAGAGCAAGCCTAAATTAGCAGAAGAAAGCAAAAAGAACACACATTTGCTGAACTAGGTTTAAATAAGCCGTAATGAGCACAAAAAATAGGAAATTAGCTAAAATCTAAAAAAAAAAAAAAAAAAAGAAGAAGAAGAATAAGCTGAAATTAGCTTAAAAAATAGCTGAAAATTAGCTGAAGGTAGAAAGACCCTTAAACTACCTGAAGGAAGTGGAAAGATCTGCAATGAGCTAAAAAAAAAGTGGAATTAGCTGAAAAAAGTTAAAATGTGTATCAAAAGAGCTAAATATTAGGTGAAAGAGCAGAAAAGGCTGAAACTAGCATAACAAAGCTAAAAGGAGCATAACAAGCTTAAATTAGCATAAAGAAGTTAATTAGGCTGAAAGTAGATGAAAAACTTGAATTGATCAGAAAACAGCTTAAATTAGCTTAAAAAAAGGCTGAAAATCTAGCTGAAAAGGTAGAACAAGATTAAATTAGCAGACGAAAGCAGAAAGAACGTTTGCCCAGTTAGATGATGAAAGAAGCATAAATGAGCACAGAAAGTGGAAATGATCTGAAAAAAGCTGAAATTAGCTGAAAAAAGTTTAAATTTGCCCAAGGAAGCTGAACCAGAACAAAATGTGAAAGGCGCAGTAAAAGGTTGTAAACACATCTAAAGATGTGAAGGATGTAAAATGAGCTCAGTTCATTTTCTATGAGGATAGCTAAAGTTGCTCTAATGCCAAAAGTCAAGCACCCTTCTCCTGAACAAGCTGAACATTTTGATATATGATTTGTTGAAATAGCACAAAAATTGTGGAATGAAAAAGATGCTGAAAAACTTACGGGTAAAAAAAAAATGGATCCCAATAGTGCAAACGCTTCATAAGCGTGAACCAAACCACCTCCTACACTTTATACAGCCAACAGACTGCTTGTTAAAGACAATAAAAACATTCAGATTTCAGGTGTAACTCCAGTAATTACTTGTTTATTCAGTAATACAGATGTATCTTGTTAAATTATTTCTACAACCTGATTTTAAGGCTAGTTCAGGTTTTATTTTATTTTATTACCATGAACTTTTTCTACATAAAATTCACCAGTTTTACCAGACAAAGCTGTTTTTACTGACAGGTTACTGTTTAGTTGGTTTAATAACATGTTTGTCTAATTTTGTACAAACTCCCAACTAATCCAACAGTGTGCGTGCGCACGTGCATGTGTTTAGCAACAGCTGCGAGGCTCCAGTGGGCTGGCAGAAGGAATGACAGGCATCCAATCTGAGCATTCCTAAGGGCAGAACACTTTCACCTCAGGAAACGACACTAAGACCACAAATAAAAATGTTCTGACAACTGTCAAAAGACTGCTCTCCAGGCACGAGGTCTTTAGTTTGATGATCTAACCTTTGTTTTCATGATGCTGAGATGTGATCTTTACATTTTCCCCGGAGTTTGTCACATCCTTTGTGTAAAACAAAAAAAAAAGTTATGTATTCTCTTATGTGCGTGAATTCATCTGGTTTTATTTGTCCATCCACTGCTGCTCATCTGGTCTTGTTCACCTGTGTCAAACTTAAGGCCCTGGGGCCAAATGTGGCCCTCATTGACATCTTATCTGGCCCCCAAGATGATATGTGAAACGTAAAATACTTTTATCATTTGACTTTTTTCCGTGATCTTTGATTATGATGTTGAAAGCACAACAGAAAACGAGACCAATCAAACTCTTGTTGAGGAACCTGTGACCAAGAAAAGATGTTGGGTATCTGACTTGAGTTAATGTCGTTTCTGAAATTGGCCTTTAGTTTGAGAAAAGGTTTTATTTTGGCCCCCTTTTTTAAGTGAGTTTGACACCCCTGATCTTGTTTCTGCTCGATCTAACTTGGCTTTACATTTAAAATATTTTTAATCACCTTGATACCAACGGTGGGGTTACTACATGCCAACCAGAGAATTTAGATCAAGGTAATCCTCAGTGTTGTCATAAACCAACATGCCAGAGCTATTTTAAAATACAGAAATCGTAGAAAGACCTGTTTTGAACCATTAAACGGTTGTCTTTACATCTCAACAGTAGTGCAAGCTAAACTCCAATGTTTCCTGTGGTTTAAATGTTCAAACAGTGAAAATATCATTTCATGAAAACATTGTGCTCATAGTGACTTCTGCTGCAGGGAGATAGTGGTGGTGCAGCAATAACTTCCAAGAAATTAATTCCTGTAAATAATCGCACAATCTGGTCCCTCTAACAAGTCGCAGTGATTTATTGAACCATTAGCGTGCAGTTGGTCTAAAGAACACACCTCGTTTGTAACAACTTTTTTTCCGTTTTTAGCTGGCAGGATGTGTTTCTGTCTGCAGCTCCAACTCTACTGGACGGTGTGCATTCTCTGCTGACCCCGCCAGAAATACCTGATAACCGGCTCCTTGCTCCTGCCCTGCCAGCCATCACAAGGCTGAAGTGGAGCACAAAGACTTGCATTGTGTCCTGTTGCATATTTGAACACATATCTGTGTCTCACACTATTCCAGTAATGTGAGATGGGGAGGCCTGATGCCTGACCTGCAGCTGCCTCCAAGCTGTGCATGTTCTCACAACCCACTTTTTTTAAACTACAGGTTGGAAATATTAAATTGGATTAAAATAGATGTGATAATGTTTTGGAAAGCTTCCATTTGGTTTGTAATGGGTTGTTGTTGTTGTTTGTCCTGCAGATACTGATTTAGCACTTTAAAAAGAAATCCCTTCTGATTCTCAAATTTAGCAACACCTTTGTTTGATCTAAGTTTTGCTGTTATTATTTATGTTTTATAATTATCACCCACCAACAAAATGTGAAGCCGGACAATAATGATTTTGTCTACAAAGTGCACATACACCTAATTTATTTTTTGAGCAATTCAAAATGGCTGCCGCAGCCAGCTGTGCTTAAAAAATAAACACAAAAGTGACTATAACTCAGTTTAACTAATATTTTGACCTAAAATGTAGTGTGGTGGTAGCTGAGAGTCATTCACAACACGTGCATTCAAGTGCTATTCATTTTGCAAGATCTTTCCTTAAAACTTTATTATTTATTTATTTAACTGTTGCTGTTGACCCTGTTTGTTAGCAAAATATCTCACAAACCACTGGACGGATAAAAAAAAAAAAACGTTGAGAAAGTAATCTTTGGACATCCATCTACAGTTGATCAGCTTTTGGTCAGCTCCTTTAAAGATGGCT
>JARVGQ010000002.1:11858836-11870545 GCA_031762355.1 Hypsolebias martinsi | reverse complement strand
CCAACACAAAAACGACTCTGTTCCAGTTGGTTTAAGAGTTATTGAGCTCAAATTTGATGCAGTAGTAGCTGAAAGTCATTCACAACACATACGCTGAACATAACACTGTACAATATTGCATGAGATTGCGCAAATGTTTTTACTGTATGAGCAACAAACGGTGGCAGACAGGACGCATTTGTTCAAGAAGTGCCAAGTCTTTATTGTACCCCATCGCAGAGCGGAGAGGGTGAATTTGAAATACGATTTCTTCATGTGTGCATGTTATGAGCATGATAACGTAAACAATAAGCGAAGTACTGACTTCTATTTTGGTGTGTGACTGCAGCTAGAAAGGTCACTATTGAAAATTGGGTTGCCCAAAAGGAATTCAAGATGGCAACTGCTGCCATATATATGTGTAAACCAACCACCTCAATCATTTGAGGAAACACTGCTTATTAGTTTTCAAATTGCTTAGAAGTATAGTTTCCTCAAATGATCGGGGTGGCTGAAGATTAAGCTATAGTGGCCAAGGCCACCTTTGGCCACCCCCTTATTCCACCCCTGCTGGATAAAATTACTCCCTCTACTCACCAGGATCTGTCACTCTGTGCCACCTCGGACAAACAAAACAACAACAATAATAATAATAATAATAAAACTATCTCTTGTGTTTTACACGGTGCAGTGCCTACCCACTTGAACTTCTTGCCCCCCAAAACATTAATGATTACTTACATTCCCTGTTCAATTCCTGTCCAGAAAAACACTCATCTCTAAAACTATAAACATTCAGTGTTCAACTCCCTCAGCGGTGGAGGACGTTGATGCACACCATGTTGTTCACTCTTTATTCGTATTGTTTAGATTATTCATGTTTTTAAAGTTCCTATTGTATCAGCAGTCAACGGTGATGAAGATGTAACATCTTTTCTCTGTATAGACTAAGAAACGTTGATGTCTGATTATCCACTTCTCTTTCTTCTCCTATCTTCACACTTAACTTTCATTTATTTTTCTTTCGTTCCTCTCATCTCACAATTTCACACCTTCTGCCACCTTCTCATTTGACCTCCATCCCTCCCAGTGTGTAGTAAACCTCATCAGTGAACTCCAGGAGCAGATGTGCAAGTTTCAGGAGGAGATCAACACTCGCATCCAGGAGAAACGGGCCCTGGAGGAGAAGGAGTCTCAGCAGGGGGAGCCCGGAGGCCCACCAGCCCAGGGCTGCAGTCCTCCTGACGGGTCAGCCGGCTCAGACCTGAGCCTGAATGTCCCAGAACCCTGGAAACACAAAGGAGGACAGACCGTTCACGTAGGGAGACTTGAAGGATGACCTCACCTTGCCCCCCATCATTCCTTCTCCTCTTCTCTTACTTTTTAACCTGTCCATGCACCACCAAGTCTTTGGCGTTTCCCACAGAATCAAACTAACAACCTCTAATGTGCAGAGTGTCTGTATGGGTGCTGCAGGATGCTAGGGGGTGGTGCTCTGCTCTGGTCCCTGCAGAAATGGAACACGTTCGATTGGTTTTCCAAATGCTTCCACTCCATTTGAGGAACTGCAAATCCTTTGAACGGTTTGACATCTGTTAGAGGGGACACACTCGGGCGTCTTTCTGTCTTTTACTCCTCAACAGTTTGGAGCATTTGGAACATAACCTGATCATGAATTGTCTTTCTTTTTTTATTTATTTATTTTAGAAATCTTGGGTCAGCATTGTGTTTCTATGTGATCAAATGTAGTTTGTTTGCATGGCAACTCTTCTTCCACTTACTAACCAAGTTTTATGTCTGCTTCCTCCTGCTCTGACCAGGTGGATGGGTCATGTACCAAGAAGTAATCATTTTCAAGGTTTTCCTCAGACAGAGATAACGATCGGCTGGCAGATGTATAGTCTGAAAGCCTTCCAATCGTGTTCTGGGTTCATCCTTTTCCTGCCTGTTGATAACTGCACTTTGTGGTGTTTGTTTCAGGAGGATCGTGTTTCCTTTATTAACCACAGTTCTGTCCAAACCTGGAGACTTCTTATAACTGCACTGAGTTTGAACCTGGTGTTTAATTCCCCTATGTGTTGGCATGCATACGTTCCAGGGCTGTTGACAAGCTCCTGAGATTTGGATGCTTTTTCTATTTGTAACACCTGTGCTAGTTGGTATAATGTATTGTTTACCTAAAATATAGATCTGGTTTTCCTGCAGGATTTGGTACAGGAAGTTAAGCAGCTGAAGAGCAAAGTGGAGGAGCTGGAGGGAGAAAAGAGCCAGTATGAGAGGAAACTCCGAGCCACCAAGGTACACCGCTACGCTTTTATGGGTGTAAACATCACATGTTGGGTGTTTAACAGGAACAGCTGTGAGAGAAAAAAGATGTTCACTTTGTGGCTTTAAGGTAATATACAGTATAATTCACAGATTTACAGAAAATAAGATGCAACAGTGTTTACAGTTGTCAGTTCCTTGCTGTTAGATTCCCAGGAAAAATGTCAGGAGGTTTCTGCTCCAAGCCACAAACCGACAAGGATCAGCAGGAAGTAAAGTAAAAGATGTATACCATACCATACCATACCAATTTACAGCAACAAGGCCAACCAAAGTGCTGTACAATAGAAATAAACAAGCACAGCAGACAGGAAAACATAAAAAATATAGATACAAATAGCGACAGAAACTAACAAAAATGGCCAACAATGTATAGTACAGAGAAGATCAAAACAAATCACACTGTGTTAAAGGCAAGAGAATAGAAATGGGTTTTCAAGCGAGACAAAGACTGTGAGTGTGGGAGCCTGCCTGACACGCAGTGGCAACTCATTCCACAGTCTTGGACCTGCAGCAGAGAAAGCCCTGTCATCTCTGAGCTTACGACGAGTTTCTGGGACTGACAGAAGCATCTGGTCGGCTGATCTCAGAGAGCGCGGTGGGAAAGCAGGATTTAACAATCATGTTTATGTGACTTAAGTTTCAGGGAAGGGTCCATTATCACCCCCAGATTAGTGACCCTTTGTTTCTGTAGTGGGGCTAGAGAGAGATGGTCAATGTCGTGGTTTGTGAATGAGCCATTGGGATGGAACAACAGGACTTTAGACTTCTTCTCGTTGAAACTTAAGAAGTTTGAAGCCATCCAATCATGGATGTCAGCCAGGCAGTCAAGAAGGGGTTGAATAGAGCATGAGCCTCTGTGGCTCAGGGGGACGTAAAATTGACAATCATCGGTTTAGAAATGAAAGGCTATGTTGTGTTTGCGGAAAATAGCACCTAGTGGCAGCAGGTATAATGAAAAGAGAAGGGGACCGAGGATGGACCCCTGCGGTACCCAATACTGAAGCGCTGTAGATGCTGAACTGAAATCGTTGATGACACAAAAGGTTCTGTCCGAGAGGTAGGACTCAAACCATTTGAGGGCAAACCCTGTGATGTCCACCCATTGTATGTATGGTAGGTTAGAATGGTGGCTGGGTTTCTCCTTATGTTTTCAATCTTTACAGAAACCCTTTATAACCTGATAGACATTGTTATTACTTTTATATATTGTGCCTGGTCTAATGTGAACTCTGTATCCTCACCATCAAAACTTACCAAGTCCCTGAGGAGCGAAGAGGCGGAAGTGGAAAAACCCTCTGTCCATATGTGTTGTGAGCATAACTTGAAAAAATAAGTGAGGTACCGACTTCCATTTTTGTGTGTGGCAGCATCCATAAATAACAAAAAAATAGTTTAAGTCAAAATCCAAAATGGCCACCCCACCATATGTGCACTTGTATCCAAAGGCCACCGTTGGCCACACCCTCCCGCCCCCATTGCACCTGATGGTGGATAAAATGGCTCCCTCCACTCATCAGGATTCATCACTCTGTGCCACAATTAAGGAACGAGGAAAAAGAAAACAAAAAACTGTCTTCTCCACAGTGTAACTCCTACCCACTTGACTATCTTGCACCAAAAACACTGATTTACTTACATCCCTGATCAATTCTAGTCCAGAAAAACACTCATCTCTTAAACTATAAACATTCACTATTCAAATCCCTCAGCGACAGGAGACATCGGTGTACCACTAGTTTTATTAACTATTACAGAACTGTATTGTTAACTAACCTCCCTTGCATTCATTTATTTCTAAAGTGGAGTGGCAAAGTTCCCGCCTCCTTTTGGGGGAAGCAACCCCGCCACTTTGATGGGAAGTACCCGTAGCCATAATTTCTGAACCCCACCCGACCCGACGAATTAACAGTAATTACAGGTCTTTTGACCGCTTATAATTATTAACAGTCGGCAGAAGCGAGCAGCTGAATAAAAGGGGCAGAAGATTGGAGCTGAGGGGGTGTTTGTCCATTCATAGCCGTCAAAGCACTCCCTGCTTCTGCCTACATTCTGCATTATTCAAACACAAACTCTGATCTGCATGTCTGCTTTGGGATCTCACCTGATTGGGTCATCGACCACGCGCGTTCGCTCAGTGCAGCGGCTGAATGAACGTCCATTTGGGCGATGGATCGCTGCCCGGCAGTATAGTTCCATCTGAAGCTTAACTGAACCTTACTTTACCTCTTTCAAAGCCGGTCAGCTCGAGGTGAAATGGCCGCGTGCAGCTTGTGAAAGTATGGCAAGCCATGTTGCCATATATTTGGACAGTATGGCAAGCCATGTAGCCATATAATTGGATCACAGCCAAAAGCCCGACACTGACTCAGCCCACCCATCCAGCACATTATTATGACCCGGCCCGCCCCGAATTCAGGTCAGGCCAGGCTTCGGGCCCAGGTTAGAAATGACAACTCTACAGTGATGACTTCCATACACGTCCACAAAATAAAATGGCTGCCACATGTTGCCCTCTGCAGCTGGACTGAAGCCACAAGTCTCCCGTCTTATTGCTCTGCTTTAATAGAAGAAAACAAAAATACAAACAGATTTTTTTTTTAAACATTTTTGCCAAACAAAATGCAACAAGACCATTTATATTCGCTTTGACACCAGCAGTTTTACATCACTCGGTTTTCCCTAAACGCGGGGGAGGAGGAGGAAGTGATGTGACTTTGCTCTCTAATACAAAACGCTGCTGCTCATACTTCACTTATTAACAATAAAAAAAAGTCCCTCGCTACTTCACGGTTCGACTTTCACGGACTCGCTCTTTGGTGGTTTTCAAAGTAAGATTGGACATGACACACATTTGGCTTGTTGATGGATGAGTCGCATGATTGGCTTGGAGTTTTTTTTTTTAATTAAAAATAAATTATTTAAAATTATGTGCAGCAGGGCGACGCTCCTTTCTGCAGCATGTCAATCTGCTCTGCAGCGGAGAAGTGGGCGTGGTCAAGGGCGCTGGCCAGTGGCAGAGAGAGTGGAGATCATCATGACGTGCTTTGCTCTTTTAGAGCGTTTAGAGTTTAGAAACTGTATTTAGAACATTGCAAGAGTGTGTGAAGGGTTTAAAATGCCTCCCTATGTACTACTAGTCTGACTTTGCAGTTTTACACTTATCGCGGAGGACTGAGAACGGAAACCTCCGTGATAAACGAGGGACTACTGTATAACTAGTGACGCTGTTTTTAACTATTTATTCATGTTTCCTTTCAGTTGCATGAACGTATTTACTCTGCTGTCATAGATTGAACATTTTTTTTGCTGACAAAAAGCAATTAAACTGTAAAAATGAGCCTGATCCCTCCTAACGCACTGCATATTGCTGGTTTCTTTGAAGGTCACACTGCTGTTGCGTCTCACTGCTTACAATCCTCCCTTCCTCCTCTTTTACTCTCTCCATCCTCTCTTCTTTATCGACTCCTATCCGTGCCTCGCTCTCTTCTCTTTATTTTCCGCTCTTCTCCTCCCCCCATCATTACACTCTTCCTGTCGTCCTCTCTCTCTCTCTAGCTCTCCATCTCTTATTCTCTCCATGTGTGTTACCAGTCGCTCATGACCCAGCTGTCCAGCCTCAAGCTGACTGTGGAGCACACACAGCTGGAGAAGCAGCACTGGGAGGAGCGCTGGCGCAGCGCACAGGTGCCTCCTCTTCCTCCTGCTCTTCCCTCTTCTCGCTTTAGCTTTTATTTATTTATTTATTTTTTTTGTCTCTGATTAGGCTGAGATTTCTGCATGCCTCTTCTTTTTGCACTCACACTTGAAGTTTGCAGCATGTCCTCCTTTTCCCTTCTTGTTTTGTCTTGGGATAGAATTGGACAGTATAACATTTCAATATTTATTAAGTTTTAGTGGCCGACAGAATGAAAATCTGTTCTCCTTCCCTCGCTGTTGCAAACTGTCCTTTTTGATGCAAGTTTGCATGAAATGCACATTTTATATAAGAAGTTAAAGGTACTCATTGCAAACTATGTTAAAGAACAAGTCACCCTGAAGAGCAGTTTGAGTTTCCTCCAGTCTGTGTAAATAAACAAAAATGGCAGAATCAGACAAGCATAGAATCTCTGACAATTATTTATTTTTTAATTTTTTATCCGCCCGTGGGAAGGCAGATGTGTTATGATACAGTCTCTGTCCGTCCGTTAACTTTCTGTTTAATAACCCATAACTTCTGATTTGCTTAAGCTAATCTAACAAAACTTGACTCGTATGTATCATCACTAGACGAGAGTGTCGCATACACTTTTTAAATCACCCCTGCTTATAGGTCAAAGTCACAAATCAAGGTCAAAGTGTATACAAGGTCTTTGCTTGTCCAGGGGATTGCTATAGATTGCTGTATAATAATCTGTTGACGGGCAAACAATGTGCCATATGCAATACTTTTGTTCATCTCTAATTTACTGCTCGTTAAGTTTATAACCCAACAAATTTGTCTTATGTTATATTTTCCTGCAAAGTGGGTGAAATACTCCCTGTTTTCAAATGTGTTTCAATTTAAATGGCTTAATAACATATCTATTTTGCAATGAGTATCTTTAATGCAAAAGCTGTGTTTGTGTAACTTTGGTGCTTTTGTCTCCATTTTGTTGAATATTTCAATGAGTTTTCTGTTAAGTTCTGACTTTGAAGTACTTTCTAAACAGATTTTTTTCACTTTTGTCTATATTAGTCCTGACTTTGATTAAAATAATTCTGCGGTTTCTTCGATTCATTGTTTTGCTCACTCCCTTGTTTGTTGTAGACGTCTAATAAAGATGTCACACTTATTGAAATGAAAGCAGCTGCAGGTTTGCATTTATAACCACACATCTGTCTCTTGACACCTATCGTATGCAGCAACTTCAAACACACACAACAAATTGGTAATTTAATTTAAAAAATCATAAATTTAAGAAAATGCACGCAACACCTGAACACAGTCAAACTGCTTTACATTTGTTTACTATAAATACAAATTTACAAATCTACAAATGTTACAAACTGTTACAGGAATGAAGGTTTTATAATCATCTCTAATTTTGTGTACGGTAGGTTTTTTTTTTTCTTATTAGTAAATAAAAAATAAACCCAAATATAAATTTTGTTAATTTTAACATCTTAAAACGTATAATTGAATATATAATCACAGGTAAAAGTTAATCAAATTCTTGTTTTTTGTCAATATTCGGTGGTCAATATAAAAATATAAGTCAAATATATATACCGGTATACTGTATATATATTTTTTTTTTCATGGACAAAATTTCTGGTTGACGTGATCCTTTTTTAAATTTTAAGGCAAGAGGGTAGCACAAGGCCAGTTACCCTTTATTTACTCCAGTTATGCCAATAAATTCTGATTTAATCTATTGAATGAGTTGTGGGTGATTTTTGTAACACGTTCAGGTGTAATCATGTCATCGATCGCCAGCTCATTAGTCATCTAATAAATCATTTTTAAGAGAACAGTTTGCTACGTTGCCCTAAACATGTATATATTTGTGATATTTAGTGACGTGGAAGACCAGGTTGGGTCACAGTCGTCCACTTTGTTTTCATCCACAGGCGGAAATCTCTGATCTGCAGCAGCTCTTGGCCTCCAAAGACTGTGAGATCGAGGGCCTGCAGACCCAGCTTCTGGCCAGAGGCGGCAGCACCAACAACAGCGCAGAGCGAGGTACTGACGAAACACGACAGATCCACATCTGTCAGTGCTGATGTGTGAGCAACAGCCAGCGATACGCCTGTCAGCTCACGTTACTGTCACATACTGTATGTCCAACATGTCTGACATGAACTTTGACTGTTCTTGACTCCCTGCTGCCCTCTGCTGTAGAGGAGGTGTATATCAAGCAGCTGATTAACAAATGTAAGGCATCTGCTTGCTGTTCTCACTGGTCCAACTTCAAACCAAGCTCATTTCCCCTCGCAGTTTATCCATTTGACTGATGAACTTTCAGTTATTTCATCCTCTGAGTTAAAGATCAGACTTGAGCAAACTGGAAACATAAAAAGGTAGATCCTTGATCATGTTTGATTAGAAATTGGACCAAAGATTGTGTCTGTGTGTGTCTGAAAAAAACGTTACAAGGTGCAACAACTCTCTGCATCCTTTTAAATTCACATATCTTAAATAATGTGTCTTCACGTTCTTATAAATAGAAATCTCGTTTAATTGTACAACATTGTTTTATGCTGAAAATAACTGAACTCCCACTGTCTGCATTAAATGCAGCATAAAGCCACAGCAGGGCCACTTTTTAATATCCTGTCAAGCATAGGAAGTGTGTGTGGGGGGAGGGGGGGTATGTGTGTATATGTTGCATCCTGTTTCATATCATAAATCTGGCTCTGTAGCATAGATGATGTTCCTCAACACATACACCTGCTCTTTCCCCTCACAGCCACACCATTACCAGTGTAGCAAGTCATAAATAAAAAAAATTTGCATAAACCATACATATTACTATAATGATGTAGGGCATATGTGTCAAACTCAAGGCCCGGGGGCCAAATGTGGCCCTCCTTAATATCTTATCTGGCCCCCAAGATGCTATTTTAAATGAAAAATACAGATGTTGGGTATCTAATTGTGCAATATGGCAAAGTTTATGCCAGTAAATAAATAAGACAAACAGCTGAGTGCAGTAACGTTTAGCATAATGATGAGCAATTCATTTGACAGTTTATTATTCCTCTGATTGTTTAAAGTCAACCTGACATGACTGTGCTTTTCCAAACACAACAATTGTTTGACAGTTTCATTCAGCAAGAGCGTTTCAATTTTAGTGCCAAGGGATTTTAAATTACCATATTTTTCGGCCTACAAGTCACATTTTTTGTGCATAATTTGTATGCTCTGTGACTTCTACGCTGAAGCAACGTAGTTATGGATTTTTTCCCCCGTATTTATAAACCAGATTTTAGCTAAGATATGACCGTTTTCATTCATTCTGACTGAAAAGATTGAACACTACTATTTTCAGCCGCTAGATGGCATTCGAGCAGTATGGAATGCCGTTGAGTCATGTAATAGGTAAAATTGGCTATTAATGACACATTCGGCTTGCCAGAGCCTGCCACCTTTGTCCATCTTGCTTGGAGCAACCGTCAAATCAGCTTCATTTCGCTGCACTGCCCCGGAGAAATGCAGCTGATTTGATCGTTAAAGTGCATTTATTACGGAAAGGTTGTACTGAGACACACCTTTGCTATAATTTCGAGCAAGCAAATAATGGTTTTTAAGTGTTAATCTTGTTAAATTCTTGTTAAAGTCCTCCCGTGCACACTCCCGCAGCCGCAATTTGGCAGCCAATAGAGTTTTGGCATAACACCGGCCCACATTTCCTGGTTGTCAGTTACAAATGCGACGCGTCATCAGTAACGCATAATAGATGCGACGTATACAACGAAGCAACAAATTGGTTTGTTTTTTTCCACTTTATTAGACATATTTGGGCTGATGCGACCTATACGGCGGAACAACGTGTACGGCGGAAAATACGGTATACTAAAATAAATACAAATATACTCGTCCACACTCATCCCCTTTTTGCACATTATAAAGCCAAAGCAGGTCCGCTAAACAAGGTGTGGATTTAAAAGGATGTTTATCGTTTTATTGGGTACAGATTCGTCTTTTTGGCTCAGAGGGTGCTCGTCTTCTCAGTTACTGTGCATCATTTCATAAATCTGTGCTCTCTATCCCAGGTGATGGTGTGTGAACACTCGTGCTGTCACTGTGTATTTGTTTTGCTTGTTTGTTTGCATTTGCACGGCTGTCACATGTCGCCATCAGGTAGCGTGAACTAACCAACGTGAAAGTTCTGACAGATCCTTGTCATATTTCTCCTTCGTGTCTCCTGTTAGACCAGGAATACCAGAGGCTGAAGGTTGGGATGGAGTCTTTGTTAGCTTCAAATGATGAAAAGGTGAATTAAATCACTTTATCACACTGCTGCTATTCAATATTTGTAAATGAATTTCAAAAGAAGTAATATTTGGGTTTGGTGCTAACAGGACCGTCGGATAGAGGAGCTGACCGTTCTGCTGGGCCAGTACAAAAAAATGAGGGATGTCATGGCTCTCGCACATGGTGAGACTTCCATCTGTTTCTGCTCTTAGAGTTAAACCATTATTCTGCCACTAATTATTTGTTTTAATGAACCAGGGAGCAGTGAAGAGGAGCTGAGCAGCAGTTTAAAGCTAAAGGCCATCACACACAAAGCACACTCTGACATCATCAGATCAGAGGTATAATAATAATTTAATAAAAAAATCTGCTTACAAACTGGAAAGATTTCAAGTAATTCTCAGCAGTAATGTTTTTAAGTCACTGATTTTTTTTTTCAGGAAAATGAGACATTTCTTTTATTTCTGTACAGATGTCATCCAGCGGATCTTCTCCACTTATGCTTTCCTCCTCCCCCTATCAGAGAGAAATGGATTATAGGTAAATAAATAAAAATAATTCACGGTAAATGTGTAGCACACACACAACAAACATAATATTATTGGTTAGTAAAGTTCATGTCCTGGTTCTTGCAGTTTTCAGAACAACGTGGACACGTCGCTGCTGAGCACAAGCAACACAAGTTTCCTGAACGGATCATCGTTGTAAGTTCGTCATCCCCTCAAGTCACTTTAACAAACTATAGAACAAAAACAGGTTGAAATCTGTTTAAGCAGATTTCAGTCTCTCACTGGGTTGTGACTTGTTGGTGAACAGCCTCAGTAAGGGAATTTCCAGAACATCTTGCGACGTTCATGGTGGTTCTGTTTCCTTGCAGATACGCTCGAGTTTTAAACGTGGTCAGAAAGAGTTTATGCGACAAATCCTCTCAAAATATTCACAGACAACACAAGCCTCAAGCATTCGAGATATCACCAGCACCAGATTTTGATCTATTTTATAAATTATTATATATTTATATATATTTATTTTATAAATACAGTATACAGTATTCTATATTGTAGCTACTTAGACTACAAGCATGTCTTAAAGACCTGGATGGCCCTAAATTTTCTGCTTTTGAACACAGACAAGACTGAGGTTTTAGTTTTTGAACCTGAGCATCTTAGGAATGCATTTTTTAGTCTTTCACCCTCCTTGGATGGTATTAATCTGGTCTCCAGCGCTAATGTTAAAAATCTTAGTGTTATTTTTGATCATGGCACGTCTTTTAACCCCCATATTGAAAACGTTACTAGAACCGTCTTCTTCCACCTGCATAATATCACTAAAATTAGAAACATCTTATCTAAAAAATTATGCAGAAAAACTGGTTCATGCATTTGTCACATCTAAATGGTAAATGGAGCTTACTTATATAGCGCTTTCCAGCCCCCTATGAGGGGCCCCAAAGCGCTTCACAGTAC
>JARVGQ010000002.1:11775020-11792581 GCA_031762355.1 Hypsolebias martinsi | reverse complement strand
GCTGCGCCGCACACCCGTTCTTAAGTCCGAGTTGCTGTAAGTCGAGGGCGCCTTAAGTCGAGGACTACCTGTATTTGTTTACATTTTCAGCTGGAGCGGTTCACATTCACACTGCACTGAATCGATCAAGCCAAGTCCCTCCAACCAAACCAAGACCTAAGCTTTTAGGCAGACCAGAGTTTGCATTTTTGGTCTGCATCAAAGTTGGATTGTACATTCATACCTCCCCAAACCAACCAGAATTTCTAGACAAACGGACTAAAGTTTGATTAAAGCGGACTAAACAGGGCTGGAGTGAATGCACCCAGTCACAAGGACCGAGAAGGTCTTGGAAGACTTTCAGGTTTCAGGACATGAGGTCAAACAAGGTTTAGACAAAGAGTTTCTGGAGAAAGGTGTAGTGTCTGTCCATTACCTTTACCATAAGGTATGATTATGTCCCATCGCTGGAGGAACGTCTGGCAGATGCTTCAGCAGAGTAGCCCTCCAAATGAGGTGCAGGTGTTGAGTGGTGGCTGATTGATATGAACGGCTGCTGTGGGGAAAGTGAATGTGGTTGGGAAACCTAGAACTCCCACACAATGGGGGACAAAAATCTCCATGAGGACCACACAGCAATATCTACTTACAAGACCATGTTGAATGATCGCTTGGCACAAACTTTAGTCTCTAAAATGCAACACGATAGCAGTCATCATTTGAAAATCAGCCCCTGTGACAGTTATGTGACCTATTATGTTAATCATCTTATCACACATTACTAAAAGGATGACATTTCTATGATGAAACCCAAGTTTAAGACTTTAACCCATGCCGGGTCAAAGGATGACAACGATAGGATGGTGATAACCTTGCTTTCATCACTAGAAATCCCCTCGAAAATGAAAATCGAGCCGTTTAAAGTGAGAAGAGGTCAATCCTTTCACTCACGGCATCAGGTCTAATCCATTAAATCTTAATGGAGCGGTTCAGTTCGGCGCTTTAATCTGACTGCAGCTACGAACAGATCTGTTCTGCTCCACAGGAACCAGGTCAGCTGGACAGACTGAGACCAACGCTTCATTTGTTTTCTGGTCAATCACGTCGTCCCTCTGGTCGGGTCTCAAATGGCAGCCAAGCTCAAACTTTGAATAAAATTAAGGAATCAAACCTGTGAACCAGTTTATTCCCTCATCGTGGTTTCAAATTCAAATGTCCCATCCAGTCTCTGTTGATCCTTGTGGCACCACATTCAACAAAACTTACCTCAGTTAGCATAAATGGTTCGACTAACTTTTACTTTGTGCATTTCATCTGTGTAAATAATTAAACTTGTTTTATTTTTAG
The DNA here is from genome assembly GCA_031762355.1 of Hypsolebias martinsi. NCBI lineage: Eukaryota > Metazoa > Chordata > Actinopteri > Cyprinodontiformes > Rivulidae > Hypsolebias > Hypsolebias martinsi. Next base: position 11,791,255 of record JARVGQ010000002.1, on the reverse strand, counting down.
TAATAAAACTTGAACACTCTTGAGTAATTACAGTTTTAATCTGAAAAACCAAATAACTTTATCACACCCGTGCATCACCAGTTTCCAGAAACGGACAAGACGTTCTGTGAAACAAAGAGATACAGATTTATAACAAGAGTTTATAACAAAAATGAGCTGAAGGCCTTGAAACATTCAGCTTTATTTCTGTAACAGAGCTGTGGTTCAGATTCTGGACCAAGATCAACTGTAAATTTAATGATTAAACAGAGCCTTTGATAATAATTTCCAATGATATAAGCTAAACTTTTCCGAAAAGAATTTCTCCTCGTTAAATCAGAACCAAAAATCTGTTTGACCTCATGCATCAATTCCCTCAGGGATAAATAAAGTTCATTCATTCCATGTTTGATTGTTTCTCTTCCAGAACAGCTCATTCCTGGACAAAAGTCTGAAACGTCACACATTGTGTTTCAGTCGCAACAAATAAGAAATCAAAGTAAATTTGCCGGGATGTTCTCCTAATGTAGCCAGCAAAGTTCAGTCAGGTCATTGGACAAGGTTTTTTTTTTTTTTTAGATGTATCGTCCATTCAAAGGGCTTCATCAGTCCGAGGAGTCCCAACAAACAGTACCACAAGCAGCACTCTCGGTGAACCAACAGTTTGCAGGTGATAAGATGGTTTCTGGGGCCTGTCCTCTCCTCCGTCGACTCCTACTGATGAAGTCCTTTGGATGAAGGACGAAACATCTTTAAAAAAAAAAAAAACTGTCCAGATGACCTGACTTTGTTGGATTCTTTAAAATCTGTATTATTGAGCATGAACTTTGACGTTTTGAGCTACTTTGGCTATGGCTGCCTCAGATGAGTCGATGGGGGAGAGGGCGGGCCCCAAAAACCAACTTGTCACCAGCAAACTGGCTGTGCACTATGTGAGTGTGCTGCTTGTGGAACGGAGTTTGTTGGGGCTCCTCAGACTGGATGAAGCGTCTCAAAAAAAAAAAAAAAAAAAAAAAAAACCTGTCCAGATAACCTGATGGAACTTTGATGTTTTCCTCCTTGTGCACACACACGGCGACATCATGCACATCCTTCTGCGGCACACATTTACCATCTCTGCTTGGGGTTAAAAGGCCGTATGGAGCGGGTGAAGCAACTTGAAGACGAGGAGGAACAAAAAGCTGAGGAGTGGACAGCTTGTTGCTTTAACGTGTCTCAGATCAGTTGAAGAACTTTAAAGTTGCACAAAGGTCATCTTTGGGAAACCATATTTAAAAGCAAAACAAGTTGACTGCAGCAAAATGAGCAACCACCCAGAATGTAAATTTGCACATTCAGGCGTGACAGTCAGATCATTTCAGTTTAGTTACCAATGTAACAACATTCCCAGAAGGTTTCCAGCTTTTAACATTTAGCTCGGCTTCAGAGCCTCACCAGCTGCAGCCGGCTTTGGTCTTTAGGTGAAGCTACACTGCTACTTCAGCTTCATATTCAACCAATCAGTTCTTTGGTTTGTTTGTTTGCAATATATATATCAAGGCAGCATTCAAAGGGAATACTGTATCATACATTAAAGTCCTTAAACTGCTCAGAACTGAACTCAGATCAGACAGAAACTCTGATTAATGCTGAAAATGACCTGAAAATGACATTTCTTCTCTGGTGATTTAGGGCCTTCTGTTCAGTCTCAGAAACCTGGACGTCATTTTAAAAACATGTACAACTACAGACCAACAACTCTCGCTTCCATCTCAAAATAGAAACGTTTTCTTGTCAAAAACTGAACATTGAGATGATCTTTCATGATTTTATTTCTTCTCGTTCAGGCCATTTTAACAGCTTGCTCACATGTAAATGAGGAGCTGGACCTTCAGGTTGTCCAGAACTTAAATGGGCTCACCTCACACCTGCTTTAGCTTCCTTTCCCCGGCTCCCAGTTAGTTTAAACTTTTAGAGCTTTGCATGAACAAGCTCATATCTCTGCCTCTGTTCAGCTCCACACCATCTCTCAGGTTAAGCTCGTCGGGACAGACGTTGTTGGTACCTCGATTCTATCTATGCATTTAAAAAAAAAAAAAAAAAAAAAACTTTGTTTCAGGCTAGATGTAGTTGATGTGTGTTCTATACCTAACTGACCTTATGTTGTTATGCTTTTACTTGTATGGATGCTTATACGCATTCTGGTGTGTTAATTTTGTGCTTTTATTGTGATACATCTATGAAAGTTGCTAAATATAAACTATTTTCCAATTAAAACTGGGAAAATGGGTTTCATCTGATTCAGTTTCTGATCTAGAAAGGGTTTAATAACCACTAAATAAAAATAAATAAATACAAAACCTGACGTTGCCGCCCACTATCACAGAACATGTCGGATAGGAGAACCAGTCACTTGTAGGACAGACATTTTCTCATTCACTTAAAAACTTAAAATCTTCATGCACACTGTAATTTACTTGTTTCAAAGTGGGAGGGAGAATTCACCTTAAATGGACTGTACTTGTATAGCACCTTTCTATCTTATGAAGAGACTCTAAGCACTTTACGTCACATTCAGTGTCCTCATTTACCCATTCATACAGCACTCTACTAGATCTATATACAAAGCTATTTGAACAAATAATTCTAAAGAGAATAATCAGTGCTTTATCATATTTAAACACCGATGGAACACACATCGGAGGCAATGAGGGGACACTTGGGCATGTGACTGCTGGTGGATTTCAACCCCCAGCTCTTGCATTGGAGGACGACTGCTCTAACCACTCAGCCATAGCCGCCCCCAAAGAGGTCATTCTTTTACATTCAGAATAAAAAACACATTCACACACATCCAAGTAAAGCAAAACCTCTTTTTTAATTATAAATCCATGTTTGAAGACGTGTATTACATTTTTCATTATCAACAAAGATTGATGCTGGTGCAGTAAACTCATGACGAGCAGAAAAATACACGTTTTAATTTTCAATTCCTGTTTACTTGAACAGCTGTACACAAAAATAACTAGAAAACAGATCGGATCGCTCGAGTTCACATTATATATTAAGAGTTCAGGCACAGTTCAGGGTTTACAGCTGCTTATGTTGTGATTTAAGGAATAAAGCATCACATCCTTTAAAGACGCTGGTACTCATGTCCATTTAAAGTTAAAACACTTTGAAAAGAAGCAAACAAAACCAAATATCAATAAGCACAAACAGCCAGCTTCTAGAGCTCACAGTGGGTTAAAGGTCACAGAAAAGAGAAAAATGCAACATGAGACTTTTTATACAACACAGATCTTTCTTCCTTTATGATTATTTTTGACAAGATCTGAGACAAGTTCTAAAAATATCAAGAGGCAACACTTGAGGGAACAAAATAAATAAATAAAATAAAAGGTTATGGAGCATTTCTTGTTTTAGAAGCTGCACAAACAAATGATTGGATAATGTAACAGACTAACCGCAGTAACAGAACATCCACAGACAGTAAGTGCTGCTTGACAAAATGCATTCTGGGAAAATAAGCCACAAGTTATTTAAGACTCACTTGTAGCACGACTATGTATGATAAGGAGAATGCATTTCATTTCAATGCACCCAGGGAAGAAAAAAACAGCCTAGAAGGGACTCAATTTCTCCTCATCTCTTTACAATCATAAAACGCTTCTAGACAGCCGAGACCGGACGAAGGAGAAAGCTTCTGCAGGATTTGCTGATGTCAGAAGGATCAGCGTGCAGGCACTCAGTAAAGTCTGCATTGTGCTCGGTTTTAACGAAGGAAAGAGTTCGCTGCAGTCTGAAGACATACAGGAGTGCATCGTCGTAGTTTCATGCATGACTCAGCACAAACACCCCCCCTGAGCCCTTTACAACACTCTTAATGGTTGTTCAAACGGTTTGTGTTGGAACAAATCTAAAATTATTTTGCGCTGCTGTTAAGTGAAATCTCTGCTTGGCAAATATTGATTCAAGAAAAGAAAAACAAAACAAAAAAAAAACAAAAAAAACAGAAGGAGCCTTAAAAGAATAAACAACAACAGCCTGGAGCAGAGCGTCATCCGATGCATAGCTTTTCAAGAAGTGAGCTGAAGAAAATGTGGCACCTGAGGAGCTCAAACGTTCAGAAGTCTTTTCTATGATGAGCCTGAGACAAATCCTGGGTTTGATCAAGTGACAGAGAGATAGTCATCATCTTAGGCCGCTGCAGACGCCGGGTCTCGCCCCAGAGCTCTTCTTTGTGTGTCCTTGGCGTTTTGTTTTCTTTATTTGCTCATCAGGTAAACCGGAGCTTTGGGTGCAGGCACCTCTCATCGTCCGCAGCTGGCATAGTTTCCTGCGTTCCTCCATCTCTCCGCCCCAAACTCGGCTCATTATCTCATGGTGGAGGACGCTCGGAAGTACGAGAGGAATTTGAAACAGAGGCTCACCACAAAGTACCAGATGTTTCGGGCCATCTGGGACCGGGCTATAAAGATGCGCCAAATGAGCACCACCAGGACGGTGTTGAAGGTGTAACGGATGTTTCTCAGCCTGGAGGAACAAAAATGTGAGATTTTATGGACTTTATGCAAACCTGCTTTCTCAGAATGGATTCTTCATCTTTACGTTTAAATTCTTCAACCACACGCAGTCACTGTATCAAATTAAAAATGGAGCACCAGCAGATTTTAGCTCCATTTCTGTAAACTTACAGCCATTTTTCTGTTTGCTAAGAATGCTTTGCTGCGGCAGCCATCTTGAATTGGCTTAACTCAACAAGTTAAATCAGTTATAGATGTCCACTCATAAGTTTCTGAATGTTTCATTAAAAATAAAATAAAATCAGTAATTGATTATATTTTGCCAACAGTACAAACAAACAAGAAAAGGGAAAAGCATGATCGTTACGGCTTCTCCTGTGGCAGACGCTCATTAGTTGTTCAGATCAGACGAAGATGAAGTTGGGCGATTTAAAGCAAAATTCTATAAATCAAAGAGATTCAAAAATCTTAAAATAGCTTCAAGACCACTGGTCTTTGATTTACAAACCCAAAGGTACAGAATTAATTTTTAATCAGGTTGTGGGTTGCTACATGAAAACTACAGGCTTCTTTGAAGGAATTTGGAGGAATAAAACAGGAAGAATAAACAATGAGGTCGGTGCTCGTTTTGACCTTCAGAGAAAACAAATTTCCTGTGAAAGCGGCGTGAATGATAAATTATTGCTCAGAGCTGCTGAAGTTGAAACCAGCTGAAAATGTCTCATCTCTGAACAGTTACCGCAGGTTGAATTTGAACAGCTGACATTTGCTGAAAGCAGCAGAAAAACAGAAATGTGTAGAAAAACGCTGAATAGAGCAGACAGACTGAAATAAAACTGAAACAAGCAGGAAAAAAAAAAATCACAACTGAAGCAAAAATAAAAATTTTCAAATTAGCAGAAAGAGAGCGACATATTAGAAAGAGGCAGAAAAATACATAGAAAGTAGCTGAAAAGCAGCAAAATGGTGAATTTAGCAGAAGGAAGCTGAACGGAGCATAAAAGTTGAAATCAATACAAATCTTAAAAATGGCAACATTTTGTTTTGTAGAGAGCAGCTGAAAGGAGAAAAATAGCTAAAAAGCTGAAAGGAGCTGAACCAGAACAACAGCTAAATAAGCAGTAAATGGTTGCAAACAGCTCAAGGACATTTGAAGGACGTGGAGAGCTCCATTCATCTTGAATGAGAAAAATGTGGCAGAAAAAGCTAAATACAGTATTTAAAAATAATTGCTCAGATACCAAAAGTCTCTGCTGGAATGTCCTGCATGAGCTGAACGTTTTGATTTGTGAATTGTTCAAATTGCAAAAAAAAAAAAAAAAAAAACCTGAAACAAGTTACATGCCAAAAAACAAACTATCAGTTTTGCTGAGCTAATTTCTTGCTAAAGAAGGTTCTGCTGCTGTAGATTCATCTCAAACGACCCACTGGACTCAGGTCAAGCAGCTCCCACACTTTCCTTCCCCAAGAAACTTTTGAGGTTTTGAAATCACTTGGATCATCATTACCCCAGAGACTAGATTATCACTGTTCACCTATAATTTATGATGGTTAAACGATCAGAAAGACTGAGGAAACTATGATTCTAGGAACCATTACATCTCTGCTCAGGACCATCAAGCCAGAAACACTGAAGCCTTACTTGTTGAGGTGTTTGCGTGCAGCCGGCAGTCCCGAGAGCTCCTCATTCAGGACGTATTTCTTGGTTCCCATACAGTAACTTTCCATGTACTCTGCCCAGTGCAGCTGACGCACGTCAAAGTTAAACACCTAGAGGGATGAAAACGAGCACCATCAGTTCCTTTCAACACTCAAATTAACTAAATGGGACTTCTTTCTCATGATTTGATACAATTTCATCTTTCTTTGCTGCAGATTTGCCTTCTTCTCTTCATTTTTGTACCTTTTTATCCTCGGGGCTCATGTGGGACATCAGCATGGCCATGTTGTTTGTGTTCCAGACCCATGAATGGCTGGTGAAATACTCCAGCACCATCATGGCTTTGTGGAGGCGCGTGATTGTCTTCATCATCCTGTGATAAACCAAGTGACGATGGCAAATAGAAAAATAAAAATAGCAGGGTGGTAAAATACATAAAATGTGGAAATAAAAGTAGAACGGAGAGGAAAAACAGGAAAGAGTAAGAAACGAAGAATGATAAGACAGTTCCAGGAAATGCAGTAGTGAACTATGAAACACCAGAGAATAGATTCCAATTTACTCTAATATGTGACATTTCTAAATTAATAAAAATTGGACAATTTGTTGCAGAATGTGCCACAAGCACCAGTTCCCAAATGACACAGTGCTATGAGTTTGTCTTCTTGAATGAATTTTAATGTTGTTGCAGTCTGATGAAAATCTTCTAAACTAGTAAAAAGATTAAAACCATCCTCAGTCCCGCCAATTAAAATTAAAAGCCGAATCATTCCTTTAAACTAGGGATGCACAATATTGGATTTTTGGCCGATATCCGATATGCCAATATGTTAAAACTTACTTGGCCGATAACCGTTACCAATACAGATTTTTTTTCCTTAGACTTACTTACAGAGAATATGTAGCTTTCTCTGCTATGGAATTAAAATACTGTACTACATTACTCTTCATGGTCTTTGTCAATTTGGCCTGTTACCAAATGCAGATGCCAAAAAGGGGTCTGAAAATGATGAACACTTCAACTTGGATTATGTTTAATGTCACATTTATTCATGACATTTACTCTCTAACACAATGACAACATTCGAACAATCATACAAAAACAGCACCTTTTACATTGGTGAGTTATTTTGAAGGAATGGCAGATGTCCGATATTTAACTTTAGCGCTAATATCAGCTGATACCAATAACATGCCGATAGTATAGTGCAGCCCTACTTTAAACATTAAGTTTATTCAGGTTTCCATAAATATTAAAACATAAAGACATCAACAGAAGCTGGAGGCTGGTGTAATTCAGACCTGCAGTTTGTAACGTTGAACCCCAGGCTACAAGTTACAACTTCACATTTATCACAAAAAATTCAGGTGCCAGTTCTCTCGACCATATCTCTCCTGAAAAGCTAAATCCTTCCATTGGACAGCAACAAATGTCTGTGACAAGGCAGTTATATCTGTGTGGAATACCTTACATTTCTAAAGCTTTACAATGTAAAGACAGAACAAGCCTTCAGCCCTGTTTACTAGTTCACTGCCATTTACAGACCAGAGATCTGGTGTTTCTTTACATCACTGGACTAACTAATCCAAACAATTAAGATCAACTAGTTAGCCAAGTCAGCTTGGGCTGTCTAGTTGATAATAAACAAGTGACATTTACATAAAGTGACGTAATCACTATTATGAATATAATGCAGCACAAATTTCATAAAAAAGCTGTAATTCTAAAGTGCTGAAAAAAGATGGCAGCTCAGAGATGTCCTGAACTCATTAAGAAACATGAACATTTACGATCACCAGTGCAACTTGTGAAAACAGACTAAAGTTTTATGTTGGCTGAGAGTCGCAGTTATCAAAAACATGACATTCCTAAACGGATGTCTTCTGGATGAGGTCAAACGTTAAAAACAAAAAGTCCCGCCAACTTCTTTTCAACCACTCCAGACAGACGGACGCCTTGAATGAAGTTAATTTCCAAACGTGAAAAAGAAAGGTTTAAAGCACAGACGTGTGTAACGGTGACTTGGTCTTGCATTAATTTTATCCAACACAACTGATTTCCAAAGAAAGACTAAAAAGTCATTTGGCATGAGTCTGAACATTGAGGATATTTTCTGCTTAGTCTGCATTTATTAAAAGTTACTAAAATGTGCAAAATAAAGAATTGTTTCAGATGTTCATAGCACTGTGGCACTTCTTCACAGGAACAAATACAAATTAGACAAGACTTACTGGATTTAACTTACACAGAACAGGAGGACATTTCAAATAGTTAACCAAATTTTGGACATTATTTTACACCCATATAATTCAAAGTCAATTCAAACTTAATGAAATCAGCATTACGCTGTCTGTAAATATTAGGCACATCCTGGTTTGTCAAAGAAATCCAGAAGTCATCTTTTATTTGTGTTAGTTTGTTAATCACAATCACAGATTGTTGAAAAATGAGAGCTAAGCCGGTATTTCACGGAGCTGCGGCTGTTGGGAGAAGAGTCAAGAGCTCAAAATTGTTGATAAGCTGCAAGGATGCATGGGTTTTCCTTTGCAGTCTCACTGAACTCAGGAATGTTTGCGACAAAGTAACCATCAAGCAGGTTCGAGACGTGTTTAAGATGTCCGCAACCATTTTGTGATCATTCAAAAGTTAAAGTTGTTGCACTTTCTGGAGACTCGCTCCTGAGCGCCGCTCACCAACAACTCGCAGCCCAGTGAGACGGATAAACCAAGCTCAAGAGGAAGAATGTAGAAAACAGAAAATGGATGAAGGTTGAAATCTGAAGAATCAGAGTTGTTCGTTCTCATTTAGGTCACTGTTATTTTAAAAGATTTCTACTAAAAGAAATAAAAATGTCTTGAGTGCTATAACTCGTATTCTTTCATTGAAAATCCCTGATTCAAAGAATGTGTTGAAACGTGCATGGATGACCAACACAAAGTGGAAGAAACTACAATTAGTAATTAGTTACACTCCAGCATTGTGAGTAAGCTGTAAGCCAAGCTCATTTCAGACAGAAACATGAATTTTGGATAACTGCTCCGAATTAAAAGACGCATCACTGAGCTCCTGAATGTCTACTGTCTGAGACGACACCAACTCCTGCATGAAGTAATGAAAGCAATCGATGTGCATGCCAAAAAGTCCTGAGGTTTCTGATTGGGTGAGAGGAGATGATGTAGGCTGTCGTGTTCACAGCATGGAGCAAGGCAAGTGGAGCCACTGGAGTTAAAAACAAAACAAAAAGCCACGCTTCCATAGAAAATTCTGCCCTGCTGTGTCACGGGGGTCAAAGGAAGTCACAGCAACAATGGTCTCTGCTGCCCTGGACCCATCCTCGTTTCCACAACCCCAGTGAGGAAAAAAAAAAGGGATGAAGGTTGAGGAAATGTGTAGTGAAGCTGGGGTCTTACTGGTAGCAGGGAAAGTGCTGGACAGTGGTGGGGTAACCTTACCGGGGCTTGTGGCCTATCAGCCTGAGATAGCCGTCATAGAGCAGAGCGGGCAGCGTTTGGCTGACTGTAGTCCAGTACTGATTAGTAAAGGGGTTGGAGCGCAGATTGACATTAGGCCTTCTGAAGGCCTGCTCTAAGGGATTGGTCTTGAAGGTCATGTTTATACAGTACTCTGCAGGAGAGAAATACATGACGGGACAAGGAGGACACAGAGGAGGGGAGATGAACGTTAATTCCTGCTCTTAGAAAGGTGTAAATCAAACAGGTTGGTTTCTGCTAGCTTCTCGTTAGCTCCATCACACGACATTCAGACCAGTTCTCACCACGCCAGCTAAGATGTGTTTGGAGTTTCCAAGGAAAGCTGCAACAATAAAATCCTCTGTCCGTTTTCAAGAGACGCCGAGTCAGACTCAACGCTAAAGTTTTGAAACTGAAAATAAAACTTGAACAAAAGGGTGTAGAACCCATTTTAAACCTCCACGTGGTTCAGGAGAGACATGGGTTATACACTCTTTAACTAACTAAATTTCAAACAAGCCATTTAAAAACACATTTACATCACAGCAACAACGTTAGCGACTACACTACAAGAGAAGTGACAGGATAAAGCGGCAAAGATGTGATTGTGTGAAGGGGCTGTGGACATTAGAAAGGCACAGGTCCGAGCCGGCGATGAGGACGAGGAGGAGGAAGATGTTACCTGGGCTCTCGTCCAATCAGCCTGAGGTACAGATCATAGAGGAAGGCTGGAGCCTTGTGACTCACGGTAATCCAGTACTGATTGATTAGGTGATTGGATGTTAGATTAACATTTGGCCTGCGGAAAGCCTGTTCAAGGGGGTTCCTCTTGAATGTGGATATTACATGGTACTCTAAGAAGAAAAGGTTGTTTTAACACATGGGGTCAAAGGTCATCGATCTGCTTTATAACTCACTGAACAGAAACGGCTGGAGGGAAAAGTAAAGAATATATTTAAATTTTTACTTGATGACTTGGGGAATTGGCTTTTTCTGGAGGAAAAACAAACAATATAAATATAATAATGACCAACATATGAGCACATCCAATCCAAAAGAAGTGCTTCAAATATGGCCACAAATGCAACAATATTGAAGTTGTTTTATTTTATATAAATCAATTTGTCCATTTCAACTGCTTAGATGACATTTTAATGCAGCGGTACTCAGTGTACAGCTGCTTTATAACTACAGACACCAAAGGATAAAATAAATGGCAATTTTAGCATTTTATTTTCAATAACTGAGCTTTGCTTGTTTTGTTTATTTAATTATATTTTCTTCAACTAAACACCTTACGAACAAAAGCATCTGATCAAAATACAAGGAAGCATTCTGCAAGGAGGATCTTACACTTGCCAAGCCACCTGTTTTGTTACACTGGAAAAACTGGAAAATCATTGCTGCCAACTGTTTTTGTTATATATTTAAAAAAAGCTTGTGGGGATTTAAGAAAGCATAAAAACAAAGACAGGTGTGATCAGTGGAGCCATTTAAAATAGTTCAAATTAAAGTTACTATAATTTTGAGTAAATAAACTTTAAAATACGTTCAGATTTTGAAGTTGAGAATCAAGATTTGACCCAATGTGAATAAATCTGTTTAATAACTAACTTTTTTGCAACTGTAAAAAAATAAAAAAATAAAAACACAAAGGGGACCCAAAAATAAGACAGAAAATAGAAGATTGTGAACATACTACATAAAAAGTCTACTAATATTTCTCCAGTGTTTTGAGACCCTATCTTTGTCAGTTTTGACTGAAACAAATTTCACACACTGTTTCTTAGTGATGTTGTCCTTACAGAAGTTTTAAATGAACTATTTTTGTGTCTTGTTCTATAACACTAAAAGATAATTATACTTTACTCAGTTCAAGTCAGGGTTTATAAAAATCGGTGATTGTGAAACATCCGATGTGATTTTAAAAAGCCTTTTAGAAAAAGTGACGTTCTGTAAAAATAACACTAACTGGCTCTAACCCAATAAGAGACTGGAATCAGATCTAAATGTTCTGGTTTAGGTGGAGCAGCAGTGGATCACATTACAATCTGGGTTTGTCATTGGGGGGTACAGCTTTACACTTTCCTTATCTGGGACTTTGTGCAATGTGTGTGAAATAAAGAAAAAGCAAAAAGATCCTACCGACTTCCCCCCAGTGAAACGGGTTGATCCCACCCGTTGTGCAGTTGTACACCAGGATGTTTTTAGATCTGCAACAAGATGGAGAGATTCCAAAGTAAACCATCAATTTATTATAACTTAACAACTGCTGCTCTCATGCTGCTGATTATCTCATTTTGCTGTATTCAATCATACCCCATCTGCTCACCACAGACTCATGTTCAGGCTGCTGTTACGCTGTATTGTTTTACATTATTAGTGTATATCTTAGATCTTTTAGCGTACCGTTTGTTTTAGCGTATATTTAGTGTAAATCTTAGATCCTTATCTACTGTTTCTTTTTATACTTTATATTTTGCTATTTTTGAGTGTAACTGGGACCCTGTGTACATAATTTCGTTCCAACTCATGTACGACATGAGATGGTAATGACAAAGTTTACTTGAACTAGAATATGCACGAGTGTTTTCATACCTGTTCACCCTCTGTGATCCAGAGAACCAAGCTGCAGACAGAGTGGTGTTTATAACCACATCTACTGGTACCAGATCTGCCACGGCGTCATTAGAGGCCCTCATCGTACGCAGGATCCCCTTTCCAGCCTGGAGCAAAGAGAAAACATTTAATCTGAATTAACAAGCACTGTTTGCTACTCCATTTACGAATATTGTTGTCCTTAATGACCGTCTAGTAGTGCAATAACCCCGTTTGTAACATCTATAAATGCATCATAGTACACAGAATAACTTGATATTTCAAGATTTACAAGCTGCTAGAGGTGAAGCATTCAAATTCCCCTCCAACGACACCTACAACTAAACATAATTCCTAATAAAACAAAGGCTGCCATCCATTAATGCACTTTAAACTTTAAAATTTGACACCAATAATGTTATAAATTGCACCTCCGCCTTCTAATTACTTACTGCAATAAATATCCCACTCGGCCCATTGAAGTTGTCAATCCAACCCTGAAACAACAAAATCAAAGCGTGAAAGGGTGTACAATTAGAAATAAGACAATATGCATTCCCTCTTTATTAAACACATTAAAATAGTACAAACAATAAATATTTATCAAATGAAACAATTAGAGATATAACGGCTATTGATACATCTGGTCTAAATGCTGAGAAACATCTTGTCAGACCAACAGTCACAGAAAATCTTAAACGTTCTGCTTTTCATTCACTGACGAAGCAAAGTTCAGCAGTGCCTCATTCCTGACATTCCAGCTGCAGCCAGCAGCTGCTCAGTCTGCTTGTGCTGTGCGTAAAACACCACAAAGGCTTTAAGTTTGAGACAGGAACGTCTTGAGAAGTGACCGTGACAAAACAGTCACTCGTGCTTCCTTTATGCAGGGGTCAGATTCAAGGTACATGGGAATTAACACATGAGCTTCCCAACAATTACTTTTGCCAACTACTTGTTTAAGCTCATAACTTTTTTAGTCCAACCTTTGTCTTTGGAAGTATGAACCAATCAGACAAATTTAAAACCCTGACGGCAAAACAACAAAGAGGCAAATCATCATTAAATTGTCTTTGAAAAAGCAATGCCTAGTCATTCTGTTTAAAGCTAGATAACTTCAAGTAATCAATGAAAAAAAAAAGAGCAAAGGTGAATTCCTCACAGGGAAGGGCTCTTTCCAGCTGGCCCCAACAATGGAGGGTCTGACGATGGCGATGTTGAGGTCTCCGGCCTCCTGCAGCACCAGATACTCAGCCAGAGCTTTGGTGAACGTGTAAGTGTTGGGACGCTCTCCAATCAGTTTAGGAGTCAGTGTTGACACCAGATCATCATCCATCCAGCTAGAACCCCAAATAAAACAAATATGCACATCTTTAATTATATTTTACTTATCCACATTCAGAACTTACCATTTTCTAAAAGGAACTTGAAAATCCAACTTTCTTAAACTGAACAAAGATAGACTCAGAGGCTCTTTAATTTGAAGCACTGGAAGAATCTCAAAGATGGACGCTCTATCTTCTCCTGCAGACGTTTGATAAGATTTAGATCAGGGCTCAGAAGGCCTCGTCATTTAATCCAATGGTTGGTTTGGCCAATCTTGTGTTTTTAAGTTGTGTTTTGGGTCATTATCCTGTTGGATGACCCATGATGACCCAGGTCTCTCTTGTAAATGAGCCCTCGTGGCTTAATGGGACTAACATGTTTAAATAAAGGTTGAATGAATGACTTTCAACTGACCCCAAGCAGCACATTTTCCTGCAAAATGCCTCGATAGTCTTGAGATTTCAGTGCACCCTGCATGGATAACCTCATTTTTCGATACATTGGAGTTTAGGGATTAGATGAAAATATTTATACACAGGTATAGTACAGCACAAAATGGTTGTCTAATGCTGACAAACTCAATTTTTAGTAAAATAAAATAAAATACAGTTAGTTCAATCAACAGAGTATGCTCTATCCTATTCAAATTTGTTCGAAACATGCAGACGCAAACACAAACATAAAACTAAAACTAGACTGAACATGTCTTAACATCCACTATGCAGTGTCTTTGTTCACTCAAAGTTCCTGAAAAGCGAGCGGTCACATGAATCTCTACTCTGAGCAGAGTACAGCACTGTGCAGCTAAGCTGCAGTTTACTGTACAACCAGAGTAAAACTGAATCAGACAATCTTGCTCTCTTCCTCCTCGCTTTTAACCTAATTCACCTCGTTCATAATCCCATGCAGGAATGTAATAATGCAGGGGATTTTTGTGTGCATAAATGACCCCACAGCAGTGTGGTGAATCTGACTTACCCTAGAGTATCAATGAGTTTGCGGTAGTCTACAGGGGGAGGGTAGATGACTTCCTCGATGACATCTCTGTCACAGTGGGCGTAAGCTGTGGAGACGTGAAGAAAAACCTCCAGGTGCTTCATCCTGTGGGCCAGAGCCAGCATCTTTTGCGTGGCCAGGACATTCAGCTGCATTGAGTCTCTGAAGTGGGGTGGGGGGTGGCAGAGAGAAAAAGAAGCGGTCAGTGGGTGAAACAAATGTAAAATAAACTGTTCTACATGACATCACTCAGACAGGCTCCCACAAGAGGTAAAAATTTCAACATGAAGCCCACCACTAGTTGTGCTAAGATGTTAAAATAATCCCTTTGATGGACTTTCGACTTGTCCGGAGTGGCCACCGCCTCTCGCACAGTGGTGGCTGGAGATGGGCACCAGTGACCCCCGCAACCCGAAAAGGAAGAAGCAGGTATAGATAATGAATGGAGGGATATAAATATAAATAAAAGTTGAATGAATGAAAATAAAAGCAGTTAGTACATTCATTCAACTTTTATTTATACAGGTTAGTTCCATTGAGCCTCAGATACATGCACCTGAAAACCTGTTCCAATATAATTTTCCTCAGCTGATGTTTTGAAAAGAATTGTACATCTCATACTGTACTATGGAAGAACAGAGGTAGAAATTGTGTTGAGGGCACCGTTTACTGGTAAATGGACTTATTGCCTTTCTATCTAATCAACATACTCAAAGCTCTTTACAACAATCTGTACACACACACACACACACACACACACACACACCCCTCCATAAAGACAATCTGAACAAGTCATTCTACAGAGACTAATCAGAGCTTTAGATCACATTCATACATTGGTGGGACACACAACAGCAGCAATGAGGTGTTCATTGTCTTGCCCAAGGACACTTCAACAAGTGACTACTGGTAGAATCAAACCCCCAACTCTCTCACTGGAGGATGACCGCTCTAACCACTCAACCACAGCGACCATTTGAGGTGAACTTCGCAAGCAAAGTCAGATTAGTGTCAAGTTTCATTTACAGATTAATATTGTTCTGAGGTTGAGGAGTGAAAACATGTATGAACACAGGCCAAGACAAAAAAACGACAATAACCTCCACCTCCCCAGGAGTTTTCTTCTTTTTTTTCATTGCAGTTGCACAAGAGGTACCGATATGCTTTTTACTCCATCAAAATTATGTTAAATAACAAAAGAAAAAGGGTTTACTGTAAAAACCTCATTTCTGATAGTGGATTCCTGGTGTCTTTTTGAACTGCAGTGATCCGTTGAAATTTTATTCTATAAAAAATAGGTAGCAGCACCCAACCAGCCCCAGCACTCAGGTGTGTATCCTGTAAATACCTGCTATTTACCAAGCTTCATTATGTTTTGCTACCAAAGACACAGATACTTCCCCCTCCAGCATTTTTAGACAACTTTTACTGTCAGCAGTCATTCTCAGAGGTCTGTTAGCCCCTCGGTGGGCGTACGGTAAATCCAGTAAGAGACATAGGGGCATCACACACATCATTTAATGTATTGTGTTAGGGCTGTCTAAAACGAGAAGTAATAACATGTTAAAACCTTTTACAAACCGGATTCCAAAAAAGTTGGGACACTAAATAAATTGTGAATAAAATCTGAATGCAATGATGTGGAGGTGCCAACATCTAATATTTTATTCAGAATAGAACACAAATCACAGATCAAAAGTTTA
>JARVGQ010000002.1:11751355-11763389 GCA_031762355.1 Hypsolebias martinsi | reverse complement strand
AGACTGAGGAACTCTTTCGGACGAAAGACGAAACGTTTCTACAATTTTTTTGCTTTGTTTTGTTTTCTGAATGTCCAGAGGACCAGACTTAGCTTTTTTAGAGGTTTCATTAAAATCTGACCATTGGCTCATGGGATGATATTTTGCTAACAGACATACATGGTTGATGCCAATTGTTGATGTCAAGGCATTATGTAAATACACAGCCGGATGTGCAGCGCTTCAGTAAGTGTTGGGGAAAACTCAAAGCTACTACCATAACCAACTGTAGCTCCCTGTCTGCCAAACTGTTTGAGTTGCAGCCATTTTTGTGTTTGCTAAGGTTGCTTAGCTGTGGCTGCCATCTTGAAAGGAGCTGACTCCAGATGTTGGGCAGTTGTAGAGAAACATCCTGTGGTTAATTTCTTAAGAGTTTCATTCAAACTCGTCCACTGGTTCAAGAGAGACAATCTAATAATACACAGAGACACAGGCAAAAACATTATCGCCCAATAAACGAAGATGACTCCAACATGCAAACAGAAAGACACCAGAACGTCATAGTGGGCGATCCTTAACCCCACACGGACTAATGATCGGTTCTGACAGTCTGTGATTACTGATGGGCTTGAAGTGGTAAATTAAGGTGGTCCACCATTAAACTAAGCCGTCCACCAATTAAAGAGCCTCGTGCGCCTAATTTTACCCGGGATATCACTAAAAACAACGATTTTAGCTTAAACCTGTTGCTTTGTGGTGACTGTAAAATAAGTGGTGACTGATATAAAGTAAAGTGTCTCTTAACTGGCAAAAAAAAAAAAAAGTCCAACTTCGTCCACATATCCGCGTCATTTCCCCGATAGGCGCCGAGTTTTCGCTACCCTTTCCTCCCTTTCTACAGCGGGCTTCCAGCTCTGAAAATACCATTACAACAGAAGGCACAGGAGGTTTATGGAGGCGAAAGCGTGTACTTACCGGAAAAAAATCCAATAAATCGACTTCTTCCCCGCGCACTCGGCTGGCGAAGCTGAGAGTGTCGGCTGATGAGCGGAAAGGCGCTCACCGACACGATCCGGAGAGTAGAGAGACTCAGCCGGAAGCTAGCAGAATAAATAAACCGCCGTGACGTCATCAAACAGCAGGCTTCTTCAAAGATATGTATAGTAGAAAGAGGTCTCACTCCTACCACACTTTATTCTTGTTGTCTTGTTGTCTTGTTGTCAGATTTGACTACCTGGATTACTGAGCATGAACATTCTTGTTTATTCTTGTTGGTTTACTTTTGAACAAAAGGTACAGAAAGGCAAGCATCTTCGCAGGAAAGTCTAATTTCTTATCTCAGATAACTAACGTTCAGTAGGCTAACGAGCAGACAAAACATGAAGTTATCTGAAAACAAGCGGCTATTGTTTGTTTCTGTAATCACAGAGTTGCCATTTCCTACATTTATTGAAATGCAACGTTTTACTGGAATGCTTTTGTAATTTCTTTCAAATTCAAACTATTTAAAATAATCAAAGACCAAATTCGTAATAATCCAAAGGGGTAGGATTATTTCCTTTGACTGTTGGTTTAAGCATTTTCGTTAAGCGACAAAAAATATTTGTGCTTCCTGCTCCTTCTGAGGATTCTTTCGTAATCAAGCAAATGCAAACATAAATAAATAAATAAATCAAGCAAATGCAACCAAAATTACTTCAAATATTAACAAAATATTTCTACAATATATTACAACAAAAAAAATAATCCTAAGGGAGTTAAATAAATCGTGATTGTTTCAACTAAAAAGATAAAATATCTCCTACAGCTTTAATAACCTACAAAATTAAATAAAATTTCCATGTGACAGATATCTGAGTGTACAAATTATTTTTAACATCTGGGAGTGCCCTATGAAAGTGGTCTTAGAATAAAATTCAGTGAGGTCTACCTAAAACAATCTAGCAAAAATGCAGATAATTTATATTTAGGTTCTCTTGATAACAGCTTTATTGGATTTTCGCTCTTTTTTATTTTTTTTTATTAATACTGTATTACTATTTTGGGGGGTGGGGGGGTTGCACCTAGAAGCAGGAAAAAAAAGCATTGCAGGGAATTACCATAAATGCTTGAAAAGTTATGCCACATAAAATGATTTACTGTAAATGCTAGAAAAACTAAAACACCTCAAACAAATTATTGGGAAAGGTTATGCTGCCTAAAATGAATTACGGTAAATTGTTAAAAAAAATAAATTAAAAAAAAAATAAAAATAAATAAAAATAAAAAAATAAAATAAAAAAAGCTGCGTTAAAAGAACTGTTATAATGGAGGAGGAACCTCACTGCCATAAATTACCACGAAATGTGAGAAAAGTTGCACTATCCATTATCTTTACCTGCTTCTTCCTTTTTGGGTCACAGGTGTCACTGGTGCCTAGCAGCCATCACTGTGCGAGAGGCAGGGGGACATCCTGGGCAGGTCTCAGTCCATCACAGGGACACATAGAAACAAATGAGACAAACAACCATTCACTCTTTCTCTCACACCTATAGGGACAATTTAGTTACCAATCAGCCTAAGATGCATGTTTTTGGTCTGGAAGGGAACTGGAGCACCCACACATGCACTGAGAGAACATGAAAACTCCACTCAGAAAGGTCCCAAGCCAGGATTGGATCCAGTAGTCTTCTCACTGCGAGGCAACAGCTCTACTGAACACTAGTTTATTTTCATCTATAAATTTCTCCTTGGTCTGCTACCTTATATCTCCTCCTACATGTCACACCATCAGTGCAGTTACAACATGCGCTCTCAGGCCATCATTACCTGCAGCGTTCCCTCTGTGCGGCCTGAACTTGACAAAAAGGCCTTTTCCTTCTCATCTCATGTAACCTGGAACACCTTGCAACAAGATCGGAAGTTGTCCTCCTTGATTTCTTTATGGGGTTTCAAACATTTGATAATGTCAACAGACAAATCAAAGCATACATGTTCTTGTTTTTGGTATTTACTTTGTTTTACAGCACCCTGATTTATTGTTTTATACAGTACTCTTATTTTAACTGCAATTTTACTGTAGCTTATTGTTGTCATTGTTTACTGTTATTGTTGTCTGTGCTTTATATGTTCTGTCTGGAACATGTCCTTCTTGTAAATGTCCTCGTGGCTCAATGAGACTAGCCTGTATAATAAAGGTTGAATGAATGAACGAGCCACCGTGCCACCAAAAAAAGATGCATTAATTAAAACAAATTACTGCTGAAAAGTTTGTCCTGCCTAAACAGAATTACAGTAATTTAAGGGAAAGCTGCACTATAAAAGAAATGAGAAAGCACACTCAAGTAAAAATAAAACAAAATGCAAACATAAATAAATAAATAATAATAATGTATGTTTAAATGTACGGCATCATACTTTAACTCTACTGAAATTTAACAGCTGATCTGGGAGCAGATAAAATGTTATCTGGGTTTGTATTTGGAGTGCAGTCCATCATTCATGGACTCCTTCTCTACAGCCTCTGTGTCTCGCTGTCTGCGTTCCACCATAAACCATAAATTTAACTTTGGATTTTGTATTGTAGATCTGGAATTTGTATTTTGTAATTTATATATGGAAGCACAGCAAGACCCAACATACAAACCAGTCTTTTGTTTCCCACAATTAGTCACAGCTATGATCTTGTGGCCATCAGCTCCACTATATGACTACTGTGTGTGTGTGTGTGTGTGTGTGTGTGTGTGCGCGCGCGTGCGTGTGTGTGTGTGTGTGTGTGTGTGTGTGTGTGTGTGTGTGTGTGTGTGTGTGTGTGTGTGTGTGTGTGTGTGTGTGTTGCCCTCTAGTGTTCAATGCTTTCATGTTCATGTGCAGTAAAACAACTGGCTAAAATACCTGATTTTTTTTTTTTTAATAAATAAATAAATTAGCCCTTTTGGAGAACATATGTTTGTTTTATTTAGTAGGAATTGAAGCTAAATTCCAGATAAGATGAAAATGATGATATTTACCTGTGTATTTTTACCTGCACAGGTCTAAACATGTAAATGAGCACGTTTAAGAGAATGTTTTTCAGACCTTAACTAAAACATTTCCATCTGACATCATGACAGAAAAGACAATTCCAACAACAGCAGTCAGGTTAAACTGTCAGGATTTGTGTTTTGGTGATTTTATTTTTTAGCACTTTATGTTTTTTGATTGAGGTTGTTTAATGCTTTGTGGTTTAGTTGCATTTACTTGTGTCTATGTGTTTTCATATGCCCTCATTCATGTTTTCCTCAGTTAAATGTCTGATTCTTTGTGTTTTCACAAATCAGCCTGCCACGCCCATGTTCATCCGCTCCCTTCTCTCTGGACACAGCCTATTTACATCTTTATAAATTTATCTTTATATCTTTTTTATATCTTAAACCATTGTTTTGCATTTGTTTAGCATTTATCTTAGTGTATATCTTAGATCCTTATACGGTTCCTTCGTTACATCTCATGCACCACATGTGATGCGACTGACGATGAATGAACTGGAATTTATTCTGTCAATTTCTACCTTTACATCTGTAGTGCATTGTGGGGTTTTCATGCCACAGTCCAGTGTCCTTATGTTCCCAGTTCTCCTCCATGTGAATCTTTGTGTCTGTTTTAGGTTTTTCTACCTAATCAGATTGTTTTTAAAGATATCCTGATGCATTCTCAGTAATCCAGGTAGACTGAGTCCGGTCCTCTGGACGGATTCTTCTGTGAGGATCAACAAAGAAGAATTCATCCAGAGGTCCTGACTCAACTTTCATCCATCCATCATCTTTACCTGCTTCTTCCTTTTTGGGTCATGGGGCTCGCTGGTGTCCATATCCAGCAGTCACTGTGCGAGAGGCATGGGACACCCTGGTCTAGGGGTGTCAAACTCACTTACAAAAGGGGGCCAAAATTAAAACCTTTTTCAAACTAAGGGCCAATTTCAAAAACTACATTAACTCAAATTAGATACTCAACATGTTTTCTTGGTCACAGTTCCTCAGCAAGAGTTTGATTGGTCTCATTTGATGTTCTCTGTTGTGCTTTCGACATCATAATCAAAGAATACTGAAAAGATTCAAGAGATGGAAGTATTTTACGTATCACATCATCTTGAGGGCCAGATAAGATGTCAACGAGGGCCACATTTGGCCCGTGGGCCTTGAGTTTGACACATATGTTCTGGACAGGTCCCCAGTGACAATGAGACAAACAACCAATCACTCTCTCACTCACACCTAGGGACAATTTAGTTACCAGTCAGCCTAACATGCATGTTTTTTTGGTCTGTGGGAGGAAACTGGAGTACCTGGAGAAAATGCATGCATGGAGAGAACATGCAAACTCCACCCTGAAAGGTACCGGGCCGGGATTTGCACCGGCAACCTTCTCACTGAGCGGCAACCGCTACCAAGTGAGCCACCATGCCACCCTCAGGCAAAGTCAAAAATATATAAAACGTTAGGACAGAAAAAAGCACCATGTCAGCTACCAGTTACTTTACAGAATCTAAAAAAAAAAAAAAAAAATCTATATTCCCGAAATAAAACAAACTTCATATTTGCTACATTTAACAGCTGGCTGTTAAACTTATATAGTTTAATTTTTAAAGTTTTTGTCAAGGGTTGTAAAAATGGAAGCCATCTGCACTGACACTGTCTCAGCCACAAATAAAAACAGAACATGCTCAGCCAAAACTAAAATCAAGTTTTTTTTTTATTTATTTTACTTCCGTTCCATGATACACATAAGGCATAAATAATATGATGAGCACAAACGTTGAGTTGAAGTAACATCGGACCTTTAAAACCAGCTGGTCTTGATGTTAAAAGCCTTTGCTGAGTCAGTTCAGTGCATCTTCTCTGTTCTAATCTCCACACACAGATCCACGACTGTGAGAGAAAAAGAGGACTCACATCAGAAAGACAGTACAGCTTCTTATTTTCAAGTTTTGAACGTGAAGCTGGATGTTTTTCCCACCCATGAGGTTGACACTGAAGGTTGTCTGCACACGGACAGTGATCCCGAGGACCCTCCTGGTCCCAGGCCAGCATGTCCATCAGTAAGTTAGGGTGGTTCAGACAGGGCTCCCCCTTCACAGGTTTGGGGTTGCAGACAGGAAACAAAAACTCTGTTGGGAGCAGATTTAAATCATGGTTAAAGCTAAATTTCAAAGACAAACATTTAAAGTTCTTTAAAGCTTGTAGAACAATTAAAACTCAAGATGGCTTTAAGGAAATGTTGCTTTTAGGATGTAAAAGAGCTCAATACTTTTGCACAAAACTGTATGTTGCTTTTTAATTTTTTTCGTTCATAATTCAGCTTTGTGATGAGATGGAGACATAACTTACAGAAAAAATAATAATAATAAAAACTGGATAGAGTAAAATAGAAGAAATTACACAAAACTTGATACGTTGTGTAAAATGTAAATAAAAACAGAATGTAATAATGTGCTAATCTGATAAACCGAAGTTTTACTAATAATGAAACGTAAAAAAAAAAAAAAAAAAAGTAGAAACTAAGAAATTGTTGAAATTTTAGTTAAAAAAAAAAATCTTAAATATTAATTTTTATGTCAAAATCAAAACTCAAAACAGTTGGAACAGGATCAAACAAAGCTGTAAGTGATACAGCAGCATTTTATAAAGGCTGCAACTCTCTGGAGTAAAAAATGGGCAGAGGTTCACCAGTTTGAAAAACAAAAACAAACAAACAAAAAAACTGAATCTAAAAACAGTGGAACAATTTGCAAACAATGTTTTAACGATAAATAAGGAAGACTGAATGTCTCATCACTTTAAGTTGTAATATTTAAAAAATCCGTAGAAGTATCTGAGCTCAAACCAGGCTGATAGTGAGTTTTGGATTGTCGTGATTTCTCTACATTGTAAACTGGTTCTGTTCTGGACATCACGGCATGAGCTCAGGAACATTTCCACAGATCATCAACAAAGGTAACATTTGCTTTTCTGATATTCCAACAGGAGTTTGGCTTGAAACAGCAGTGAAGGCTACCTATGGGACAGATCTGTTTGGCAAGCCGTGGACTGAGGAAGTCCTCTGGAT
Source organism: Hypsolebias martinsi (assembly GCA_031762355.1). Lineage (NCBI taxonomy): Eukaryota > Metazoa > Chordata > Actinopteri > Cyprinodontiformes > Rivulidae > Hypsolebias > Hypsolebias martinsi. The sequence continues at coordinate 11,756,348 of JARVGQ010000002.1, read as the reverse complement.
GGGGCAACGAAACGTTTCTCACTTAAAGAAACTGGTCCAGGTGACATGATTTAACCAGTTTTGTTGTTATCTACCTGCATGATTGAGTTACAACCCTACTCCCACAGATCATTGTCTGTAAACGCAGTTCACATACCATCCACATATGCTGCTTAAAACTCTACCGTGCAATAAAGGTCAGTATGCGAACACCATCTTGAAACTCTGCCATCTTCTCCTGACCAAAACTCATTTAAAATGGACTGAGGCATTGTGGGAAATGGTTCTGTACTCCGATTCATTGAAATTTGAAATTCTATTGGGAAACCACAGACACTACATCCTCTGTAAGATGACAAGGACCATTCAGCCTGTTTTCAGCATGCAGTTCAAAACATTGCCTTACTGACGGTATGGGGGTGCATTAGTAACTCTGGAATGGGGATTTTACACATTTGGAAGGGCACCTTCAATGTTTAAAAGTTTATACATGTTTTAGAACAATTGCTCTCCTTTAAGTGACGTCTTTTTCAGGGACTGTTTTGCATATTTCAGCAAGACATAATGTGTTCTTTACAACATGGCTTCATATACAAAGTAGATGAGTCCAGAAGCTGAACTCGTCTCCCTTCTGTTCAGGGCTCTCACCAGTTGAAAACATAATGAAACAAACGTTCTAGTAAAGACGACCCAGGACTGTTGAACAGTTAGAATCCTCCATCGGACCAGAACGGGACGACATTTCCTCCAAAAACTATAAAAACCAGTCTCCTCAGGTCCTGGATGTTTACAGGCTGTTAAATAAAGAGGAGATGCTTTGCAGCAGGAAACATGGTATACTGCGCTTTATTGTGAATAATTATAGGTTTACGAGATTGAAAAAGTAATTAAAGTCAAGACTGATGTGACTGCAGTGTTATAACAAGACAGCTTTGGATTATTTTAAAATAAAAAGCAGCTGAATTTAAATTCAGACATGTTATTTGTTATAAATAAAACGTAGTAAATGTGTTTGCGATGATGTTTCCTGTTCACCTCGTTGGAAAGCGCAGCAGAGGTCCGGCCTGCAGTCGCTCTGACCCTGACAGATCGTACCCTCGGCTCCTCTGGTGGCGTTCACGGTACACTGGCCCCAAACACACATCTGATCTGAGCAACATTCCTCATCTTTCGTGCACAGCTGTGTGGAGAAACACAAACATGTTATATAAAACACACACACTGTTGGCGTGGAACAACACCACAGCTGTGGCTTTGGTTTACTGTAAATGTGTTGCCTCTGCGGGTAATACAGTTTAAGTCGTTTGTTGCATGCGGGATATCACTTTAATGTATTTGGTTTTTCATTTTGTGTTTTAACAATGTTCCTCCAAACATATACATGAACCACCTCTTGTTCTACTAGAAGATTAAATAGTCGATTTCACAAACATTTACCTTATTCTGTAGCCCTTTATAACAGCAAGTGAGAAGATTTAAATATTTCACAAATACTGTATATTTCCTAAATATGTCACCTTTTAAAGGCAAAACTGTCACAAACTGTGTGTTTCAGTATTATTTTCTGTTTTGAAGCTTATATTATGTTTTTTTTAAACTGTGATTTGTGCTCAGTCTGTTTCCAGTGACTTCTTGTGTTTCCTGTCGTTCCTGAGTTCAGCCACGCCCATCTACACTTGTCTCCTGTTATCATTATTCCGCCTGTCTCCTGTTATCTTTAGGCCACCTGTCTCCTGTTACCTTTAGGCCGCCTGTCTCCTGTTATTATTCCACCAGTCACCTGATATATTTAGGCTACCTGTCTCCTGTTACCTTCAGGCCACCTGTCTCCTGTTATTATTCCACCAGTCACCTGATATATTTAGGCCACCTGTCTCCTGTTATCTTCAGGCCACCTGTCTCCCGTTACCTTCAGGCCACCTGTCTCCTGTTATTATTCCACCAGTCACCTGATATATTTAGGCCAGCTGTCTCCTGTTATCTGTAGGCCACCTGTCTCTTGTTATCATTAGTCCACCAGTCTTCTGTTATCAATAGTCCACCTGTCTCCTGTTATCATTAGTCCACCTGTCTCCTGTTATCATTAGTCCACCTGTCTCCTGTTATCATTAGGCCACCTGTCTCCTGTTATCTTTAGGCCACCTGTCTCCTGTTATCTTTAGGCCACCTGTCTCCTGTTATCTTTAGGGCACCTGTATCCTGTTATCTTTAGGCCACCTGTCTCCTGTTATCATTAGTCCACCAGTCTTCTATCATCATTGGGCCACCTGTCTTCTGTTATCATTAGTCCACCTGTCTACTGTTATCATCAGGCCACCTGTCTCCTGTTATCATTAGGCCACCTGTCTCCTGTTATCATTAGTCCACCTGTCTCCTGTTATCATTAGTCCACCTGTCTCCTGTTACCTTTAGGTCACCTGTCTCCTGTTATCATCAGGCCACCTGTCTCCTGTTATCATTAGGCCACCTGTCTACTGTTATTGTTTGGCCACCTGTCTCATTTTATCATTCAGCCACCTATCTCCTGTTATCATTAGTCCACCTGTCTCCTGTTGCCTTTAGGTCACCTGTCTCCTGTTATCATCAGGCCTCCAATGTCCTCATGGACTCCTATCTGTATGGGGTGAGTATGGTTTGGATCCAGAAACGCAGACTGACATGAGGCGTTCAAAAGATAATTTAATTTTGTCATTTGGCTACCTGTCTCCTGTTATTATTGGGCCACCTGACTCCTGTTATCATTAGGCCACCTGTCTCCTGTTATCTTTAGGCCACTTGTCTCCTTTTATCTTTAGGCCACCTGTTTCCTGTTATCATTATTCCACCAGTCTCCTGATATCTTTAGCCCACCTGTCTCCTGTTATCTGTAGGCCACCTGTCTCCTATTATATTTAGGCCATCTGTCGCCTGTTCTCATTAGGTCACCTGACTCCTGTTATCATTAGGCCACCTGTCTCCTGTTCTCATTAGGTCACCTGACTCCTGTTATCATTAGGCCACCTGTCTCCTGTTATCTTTAGGCCTCCTGTCTCCTTTTATCTTCAGGCCACCTGTTTCCTGTTATCATTTTTCCACCAGTCTCCTGATATCTTTAGGCCACCTGTCTCCTGTTATCTGTAGGGCACATGTCTCCTATTATCATTAGGCCACCAGACTACTGTTCTCATTAGGCCTCTAATGTCCTCGTGGACCCCTGTATGGGGTGAGTATGGTTTGGATCCAGAAACGCAGACTGACATGAGGAGTTCAAAAGATAATTTAAAATGTTTTGGAACAAAACAAAATGGCTGTTGTGGCAGCAAAACCTACTCGAGATTAATCACAAGAAGCACAAGGAGGCACGATGAGGACTGGACATGAAAAATGTGCAATGCTCAACTGGTGAGCGAAGAGAAACAGAAGGATTGTATGGACAAGCTGATAGGAGGAGTGGCTGCATCGCTGATAACAAAACTATGCTCTTCATGTGTCTGCTTTTCTGGTTTGCATACAAATCACGATGGATCCCAACAGTATTCATCTGGCACAGATGAGCTGAAAGGAATTAAAAGTTTGAGAAATAAATCACTTTTTACCGGTCAGTGAAACAATCGCCACATTTTAGATTGAACTCTAAAAACGCTGTTGTTAAGCTGCACGAAGTGCATCACATCTACAACACTCAGTTAATACTCATCTGGTGTGAGGAAGTGAAGCTTCTTTAAGGAAGCATCGGCTATAAATGTCAATCAGGGAGTCGGAGGCACTGAGGTGATTTGTGTCACTTTGGAGGGGTTATGACTGGTAATAGTTGTAAGTTTGTCATCTGAGATGAATGTATGTTTGAAATGGAAACACAAAGGAAAACAGTTCTGACAGAACCCCTACCATATCTGTTGGAATGCAGGGGAGGCACTTGGAGCTCTCCATTTCATACAGACAATATCTCAGGTCCCCACAGTCTTCATCCACCATGCATTCCTGTGGGGTGATAGAGAACAGTTTTCAAATGGGAACAGAATTTAATACAACACCCATCCCACAAAAAAGTGCATTTATACACATGACTTATTTATAAATTATAAACTTTGTGGTCTAATAAGTTTGATGACAGTTTACAAAGCAGTCAGCTAAAAAATAAGTATGACCATTTCACAGCAATCCGCTGAACCCTCTGATAATGAAGCGCTGACAATTTCTGAGGTTGTGATTCTGCCAGCAGGTCCGTCTCCATGGAAACTGTATGATGGACAATGTCAGTGACAGCTGAATTAAAACTGAGACCAGCAGGACTCAGCTCAGGAGAAAAGTTTAGCTCCCTGAAGCTGTTTCGGCTGTCAAAATTTAATTATACTGAGGAGGAAATAGCAACAAAAGTGTTAAAGCCTTGAACAAAAAATGAGAAACGCACGAAAACCGTCACACAGTAACCGTCAATGTGTCCAGAGATAAGAAACAACACACGGGAGGACTCATGTTTGTCTTCACTCAGAGACACAGGACAACACTCCTGACATCTCATTTGGAAGGCGCACTGTCATTGTTACTCTGAATCTGACCTCAAACCAGAGCTGAGCTCTGAATGATTAACAAAAGTTTCTAAACAAATTGAAACCAACTTATGTAAGCTAAAAGAAGCTGAACTCTAGCTATAATATTAATGAACCCACAACAACAAGCTAAAACACAACATGGTGTCAGAAGATGGATGAGGACGAGTTACTGAAAGGTGAGCTGCGTTTTGAAGAGGGCTAACTGACGAATGCCCCTTTTCCATTAGTACCTTTAGTACTGGTACAGCACGGTTCTACTCCACTCGGTGCAGTACACGTTGTGTTTCCATTATGCTTTCAGTACCTGTTCCAGTGGGTGGGGTTCAAATTGACATCACCGCCTCTCACCATCTGGTGGTGGTGAGACGCTGAAACGTTTTTCAGTACAGGTTGAGAATTTATTTTGAAGCTGTGTGTGTGTGTGTGTGTGTGTGTGTGTGTGTGTGTGTGTGTGTGTGTGTGTGTGTGTGTGTGTGTGTGTG
>JARVGQ010000002.1:11732486-11748088 GCA_031762355.1 Hypsolebias martinsi | reverse complement strand
ACACACACACACACACACACACACACGTATGTGTGTCTCAACAGAGATAAAAGTAAGAACAGTCTGTGCAACATAAAAAACACAAAATTCAGGTTTTCTGTGTGATTTTTAAATGAAATCCTGTTCCCAAATAAAAAGCAGACGCCTCTATAGAAGGCTTGTCAACAACACAACAGAGGTTATGTTGGGAAAAAACAAGTTTAATGTTAAAGGAGCTTTAAAGTTTTAAAATAAAGATTATGTATCTGGGAGGAAAAATAGGAAAGAAGCAACGTTTTAAAGCTCAAGCCTTTGGGTTGTTCTGAAATTTCATTGAACCAAAGGAAAAGTTGTCATCTGTCACAAAAACAAGTTTTATTTCTAAACACTTTTAGAGATTTCTACTGAACTTTCAGTGATTGTGCTTTGATGAATGTTCAGAAGCTTTTTTTAGTGGTGAGAACTATCTATTATTTATTTCGTTTAAAAGAACCAGCGATGACGCTTTATTCATCCTGGACTGAGTTTGTTCAGGAAACTGATGTGAGCATTTAACATTGTGCTGCTGGGAAAAAAAAAGTGCTGCAGATCATACTTGCTTTTTGGACTATAAGTAATAAAAACTTATTCTTGATGGTTAATGAGGGAGATCAAGCTGCTTTGGTGGGGGAAATTAAAAAAAGAAACAGATTTAAAATGGAATTCTTGATACATTTTCTATTTATGATCAGCACAAATTTCATTTTTCATTTCAATCCACCAGCCTAGAGTTTATTAGGAAACTCGTAACTTCAGGCGTGGAACCAGCAGGTCAGAAGAACATTTCATCTTTTAGTCCAGTTCTGATTAATTCAAGACCAACAAGAGGCAAATTGTATGTATTTTAAATTATATAGAAGTTCCAAGCATAAGCTTGATGTCTCTCAGCTAAAGGAGTTTCTCTGTTTTGTAAATTAAAGTATGTTTGGTATCCAGATGAAGTCAGAGAACACAAAGTGAGTCAGACTTGGAAACTATGTCTAATCAGACCTCCACCCACCCTGACGGTGCTTTCTGATAAATCAGGCCCAGTTCAGTTGCATTTCCCTGTCCACCTCCGAATGGATCAAATGTAGCACAGACCTGGTCCACGGCCTCGTCCAGTATGTGCTGAGTGTCCTCCATCAACTCCTCCACCTCCCGGAACATCTCATTCAGGCTGACCGGACCCCGGTCCACTGAGTCCTGCAGAATCACAGCCCGGCTGGTGGTCCACAACAAGCCCAGAGCCCAGAACCCAGACAGCAAGCTCAAAGCGGACATCTTTAGTCGTCTCCCTGAGCAGCTGCTGACTGTCTGAGCTGCAGTGACGCAGCTGGACACGATTTATGTGGAAACTATGAGAAGCTGTGGTGGGTGGGTTTAATGGGCTGGAAAGGGCTGGGAAGAAAAAGTCCAAGTCAAACTGATGGTTAGCATGAGGCAGAGTAACAAATACAGACTGTGAATGGTTGCCCAAATAAAAACTCTTAGAAAACCTCAAAAAGATCATTAATAGACTACAATCTGAGGACATCATTAGTACCACATTAAAAATACAACCCAACTCTGGGTGGGGTTGCCAGTAAATTCAGAAATGTTATGTTGTTGATTAAAAAAGGATCTTATTTTGATCAAATCTGCTCTATGCTGAGTGAGGGTGCACTTCTTGTTTGATGGACATGCAAACAGGAGAACTGGTGGGTGGCTGCGCCTGCACAGTCTGGCTGATTGGACCATCTCCATCTTCTACTGCTGTGGTCGGGTCATGGAGGAGACGGGAGAGAAACCCAAACCTCCCGCCCTCCAGCGACATATTCTCAAACCTGAAAGGATATATGATCCCTCCAGAGAGTTCTGGGTCTGCCCCGGGGTCCTCGCTCAGTGGGACATACCCAGAAAAACACCATGCAGGTGCTCAGGGGGCATAAGAAGAACCAGACAGGGCATAGAAACCACATGACTGACTGCAGATTAGTGAGGCGGGAGGGATTAAACAAACTGGGTTGAGATTGATGAGAATAGGGAACAGGTGTGGGAGGAGAGGCAGACTGAGGAAAGAAGCCAAAGAAACCCAAGAGATCAAACAAAATACAACACAGAAAATAAACTTGATAACAAAATTACTTAAATAAAATAAAAAAAATAAAAAATCAGGGATTGCGTGAAGGGACAGGAACTGGACCTAACCCAAAAAAGGTTTTTAAAGAGACGGTTTTATAAAACAATTTGGGGAAAACAGGATGTACTATGTGTTCTGGTGATTTTAATAATTTAACAACCTTAACAGGAGATTTTTTTTCCCAACTCTATTTTCTGCTGACAAAATTACTCATTTGATATGTAGTTTCCATCTTTCACCACTTGGGGGCAGAACAGAACAATTATCTAAATGAAGTCATTCCAGTTGAAAGTCTGCTAACAATTTTTATTTCATCTGAGCAAACCTGGTTTGGGCAATTTGAACAACTAAATATTTTTTACTTATTTAGTCTATTAAAAGTTGTTGTTTTCTTTTAAGTTGGATTCATCTGTTAAGTAAAGCCAAAACATTTTTTGGATATCTGTAGTGAAATTGAACAAAAACACACAAAGCTTTTAAAAAGAGTTTGATCTGATATTGTAAGATTTATTCTTGGAATATTTTTTGTATGTGTTTTAATTTTATTTTTATTACATTGTTACCATTACTGAATGTATTTTTAAAACATAGCACTCACATACTGTTAATTATTTGAGGCCAAGTCTATAAATAACAATAAAAGTTTCCTGATTTTCATGCAGGCACAGAAAATAAAAGGATTTATCAGTAAAGTGCACTATTAAAAGTAGATGGACTCAAAGTGATTTAAAAAAAACAAACATCTGAAAGACTTTTGAAGAGGTACAGAACATGTTTATTGTAAACCAGAGAGAAAAAAACATGCTTTTGTTTCATTCAAAGAACATTGTTTTTAAACTGCTCAGATATGCAACATATCCAGACATGATGTAAAATAGATTAATTTATTTTAAAATGATGCGCTTTAAGATATTGGATACCTGTCTTACTCATTTTTCAAGAAATATGTTGATTTTTTGTGGATTTTTTTTATTTATATAAGTATCCCCCTTTTAAATAATAAAGCACATAGATTAAACAAAAAAATTAAGGCCACTTTATTTGTGACTCCTTGGGTTTTTGTAATAAAAAACAGAAACCTTGCGTTTACTTTTTTAAAGCTTTTTTTGATCAAAGGCAAAATCTGACTTTTTAATTCTCATTATTATCAGGAGGACTTGTATTTTTACACATACTGTAGTCTCAGTTTATTGACATGTAATACAAGCAACCTGTGCCATAATGTGCACAACTGCTCTTTTGTATTTAATTTTTTTCTCAGCAACTTTGCATCAAAAGTGTAAAAAATGTTTGTTTTTCGTGTATAATTATCAATATTTGTGTATGTGTGTGCGTTATGACGGAACAGCTTAGAATCTTGATGCAAGCTGTCACTTTGCTTTGCTCTTGTATTATTATTTGGCCATAAAATTAATTTATTTTATTGCACAATTTTGGACATGAAAATTGCAAAAAGAAGCATATGGTTCTAAATAAAATTAATATTTGTTGGACGGCTCAGTGGTTAGCACTGTTGCCTCACAGAAAGAAGGTCCTGGGTTCGATCCCCATTTGGACCTGGAGTGGAGTTTGTATGGTGATTCAGTAGACAAAATGAATCGCCATAAGTTTGCATGTTCTTCTCGTGTTTGCGTGGATTTTCTCCGGGTACTCCGGCTTCCTCCCACAGACCAAACTCCCTTCAGGCCCAGGCCTCTCTTGCAAAAGGGATCTGTGATCTCACTGGGATTTGCCTGTTTAAATAAATGTTAATAAATAAATAAATAAATAAATAATTAATTAATAAAAAGGACAAGTATGTTTTATAAAATAATCATGCAAATATTTCTTTAGTGTGTACTGTTTTGTTTTTTTTTTTTTTTTTTTTATGTTTGTGGTAATCTTTTGGGGATGAAGTAAATAAGGTTAGAGGAAGAAAGTTCCAGTTACACTTTTATTGTGAAAGTCCCATAGCGGAAGTTAATTCCCCAACTTGACGGAAGTTCGAAGTTTGTCTCGCGGACGAGCGGTCAGCTCGGACAGCCAGCGACTGTTATGAGTCCGGCAGGTTGCTGAGCTCGAACCTCTTTACTGACGAGGTGGTACCGGGTTCCGGAGGTTAACTCGTGACCCACAACACGGAACAGAAAGCCCCGGGGGGTTCGGAGCCGGACCGCAGGTTGGTTTTGATTGTTTTATTTAAACAGACGAAGAAGAAACTGACAGACACGCGCACGACTGAGCGCTCAATGTTTTTATATAAACTGACTGACAGGGACTTTACAGCTTCTCTAACACTTTTCTGACGGTCTGTGGTGACTTGTTTGGCTGATTTATTTGTAATTAGCTGTAAGCTGCGCTGATGTCGCAGGTAGAATACAAATAAAAGCAGCTCCATTAGTCATCATCATTGTTTTCTCATTTCTGCCAGATAGCAGTAAACTGTTTATTGGTGAAATAAGCTGTAAACAATCCAACCTCAATCTTTGTTTTCCTGTTTAAAGTTTAGTCTGGACTTTTCTTTTTGTACTTATTCAAACATTAAACTCTTCTTTTTTTTAACCTTCTCCCCTCACTGAAACCCACTGAGATCACTTCTTCAAAAAACATTTATTGAAATCTTCACTTGCTGTGTTTGTGTCTCCTTCATATGTGGCCTTTTTGTCCCCTTTTGCTATTTTAACTGTCATTTTAGTCCTTTTGCATCTCTGTATATCTTCTTGTTCATTCTTTTAGTCTCCATATGAGTCATTCTTGTTCTTTTTGTCTCTGTTCTTTATCTTGCACATTTTTATTGCCTTTTAATGTGAAATTTTAGTCATGTTATTCATACTTTGTACGTTTATATTACTTCTTATGCATCGTACAGTACTTGTTTTTTTAATCATTATTATCATTTTGTCTTTTTATGAGTTCTTTTGTTTCTTAACGTATCATTTTGCGTCCTGTTATTTGTTTTGTATACTGTATTTGTTTGCATGCCGTTAGTTTTTAGTCTCTGTATGCATCTTGTTTTGTCTCACAAGCCGTCTTTTTGTTTCTTTATGTAATTTCTTGTGTCCTTTTAGTTTTTCTTGTCTTCATTATATGCCCATTTATGTGTTTTTGTTTTTTACCCATCTGTTTTGTCTTTTGTCTTTTTATGGGTTATTTTTTGTTATTGGTCTCCATATGGGGCAGCACGGTGGCGCAGCTGGTAGAGCTGCTGCCTCTCAGTGAGCAGGTCCCTGGTTCAAATCCCGGTCCGTGGGCCTTTCTGGGTGGAGTTTGCATGTTCTCTTCATGCCTGTTTTCTCCGGGTACTCCGGTTTCCTCCCACAGACCAAAAACATGCATGTTAGACTGGTTAACTCTAAATTGTCTCTAGGTGTGAGTGAGAGCGTGAATGGTTGTTTGTCTCATTTATCTCATGTGTCCCTGTGACGGACTGGAGATCAGTCCAGGGTGCACCCCGCCTCTTGCACAGTGATGGCTGGACATGGCTACCAGTGAACCCTGTGAACCCACACCCCCCAAAAAAAGGTACAGTGGGCAAAGATAATGGATGGATGGTCTCCGTATGGTTCCTTTTTTGTCTTTTAATGCATTACATGTATTTTTGTTTTTGCATGCATTGTTTATGGGTTAATTTGTGTCTTTTAATACATTTTGTTTTGTCTTTTTATGCTTTTTTTTTTTTTTTTTTTACATCTCCTGGGCCTTTTTCCATCTTTCTGTTTTTCCATTTTTCATTCTCCACCTAGTGGCTGTTCTTTTTCTTCAAATCTTAGTATATTTTCTTTATACGTAATTTCATATTAAATTTGAGTTCCCTTTTTTTTAGCAGCTCTTAGCATTCACTTTGCTTTTTTTAAAAAATTTTTTACAGAAACTGCAACCTTTTCTAGTTCCGTGTGATTTATAGAAGCTAAATAAATAAATAAAAAACTATAATTTATTAAGTGTAACTTTAAATTTGATTCTTGTGGCTTTGAACAACATATAAAATGGACAAAGTATAATCTGATTTCTGAGTTTGTTTGTTGCATTTTGTTGTTGAACTATGATTAAAAAACAGTTTCTTGATGTTTGACACATGTTGTGAACATTTTGGCTAATGCAATTTGAAATGACTGTAGTTAATAAACCGCCAGTGAGCGGTTTGTTGCTTTTATTTTAGGCTTTCTTCTGTGTTTGCATGGATGTGTAATTGTGAAAGGGATTATTCATGGTTGCATTAAACATTCCCTCTTGGAACAGCCATTAAATCTGTAGAAAAGGAGATCTTTTCAGACCTCTGGCTTCAGCACCTTCTCTCTGATGTCATGAAGTATTTGCACTTTTCTCCACCAAGCTGATTCTTGTGCGAAGCAGGTGACTCCATGTCTTTTGAGACCTGAAAGCCAGTCAGGCAGAAGTGGCTCAACTCCCCCCTGCTGTCAGGGATTATTGTTTCAGACGTTGGATGGGATTTTATTGTAAAATAACAAATTAATCTGAATTAGAACTAGATAAGAGCCGTTTGAAGCAAACTGTTGCTGAATGATTGTGTCTGTCAGAAGCAAGGAAAGAATTAAGAGTCAGAGTAAAAATCATTGGTGAAACTCTTAGTGAAATATATACAGTATTTTATTAGTTGTTTTTTTTTTGTGTGTATGTGTGCTAGTTTTATCTCTTGACTACATCCTAGCCTCTTCTAACACCAGACATCAAATAGTTTCTGCTCAGCAGGATTTTTTACTTTTAGTTTATAATTATTTAGTGTGTTTTCTGTTACTGAGATTCTGCAGCGGTCTAAAAGCGTTTTCTTCTTTACCTGTGCTTAGAGCCAAAGTCTAAATACCGAAAATCCTATTAAATCTATTTTAGTTAGTTTGCACTTTTGTTATGTATTTGTTGGCGTAAAAACTTTGGGTCAGAGGTGACCAAGCCGAGACATGAAGGTGCAGAGGAAACCTCATATTTATTAAATGTTTTCAAACCGACCACCAGTACAGAGTTGGAGGAAGAGAAACAACCAAATGGTGCAGTAATGCTTGTTGGGAAAAGGGATTTACTCTGATTTTTAATGAAAGGAGCTTAGACTTTCAGCCAGATATGTGTTAGAGTGTGTTTTGGCTTATTGTTTTTTTTTTTGTTTTTTTTTTTTTTAAATACGATTTTAGCATCAATTATTAGTCTCATGCCTTTCATTTTGACATTAACACAAGCTGTTTCGAATAAAAATATGGGTCAGTCCGTTCCAAATCCACCACCCCCCAAAAGAAAAATTTTAATCGACCATCTCAGATTTTGATTAAACTTAACATTACAATCCCAGATCTCAAATTTTAAGTCAACCAGACCAGTGGTTCCAGAGATCCAGTCCCCCCTTGTTTTCGATTTTTGGCAAAAATGGTTGTGGTCGTTGTTTTTCAACCCAAACAATCCCAGGAATTACTGGGTCAATGTTCACAAACCTGATGTCATTGGAAAGGAAATTTGATCAGGATTACAAACCTGTTTGATGCCAAATTAAGGTTCATTGACCTTTCCTATAACCTTGAAATTGACCTTGTAGCTCACACGACCTTGCGTTGACATTTCTTGACATTAAATCCCCAACTTGTTATATAAAATATATAAAATTTTCAAAAGGATCATATTTTTAGTTTATGAGCAATTTTTATTACAGTAAATAAAAAAACCTAAGCAGAAATAAGCCATAAATGCATTATAAATGTGCATAATTACATGAATATGTACTGTATCTATGGACCAAAATCATATTAGCTTGTAACAAACATTAAATTTACCGCTTATTATCTTTATGTAAAAGTTTTAGAAGTTACAACACTCATTCAAAGATTGTGTGGTTATTAAAGTAAACCATTTACCATTAGATCCAACCAATAATGCTTTGAATAAAATCTCAATTTCAGTGAAAGATATTATCTTTCAATACATATTCATCTTAGATTAATGATCCTTCTTCATAGTTGTCAAATACATTGTCTGCAGTCAGATTTATTCACTTGTTCGTGACTTGTTTCGCAGCTGTGTAATTCTAGCTTTGTTCTTTTTGCTCAGACAGCACGTCCTCACATATCTGAAGATGCAAGTGAGGGTGAATCAATTACCATACACAGAATGTCATTTAATGGTGTCATGTTCTCCTTTAGTTATAACCTTTGGCTTTGTCTGCCAAGATATGCCGGGTGAATGTCATTTTGTTGACAAACTGTGCCGCCCTGTGCCAAATGGCAAAACACTGAGCTATTTCTTTACTAAAAACCTCTTTTACTTTGCTGTTGTTTACTTCAGCAGCATGAACCTTTGCACAGATAATATCTACATGTGATTTTATTGTTTTCTAGAGTTTTCTAGTTTTCTTTATATTTTCAAAGGGGGTTAATATTATATAGGAATAGTTTTTTTTTTCTGTGTTCAATTTAGGGATGCACAATATTATCGGCATGAAATCGTATCGGCCGATATTAGCAATAAAGTTAAATATCAGACATCAGCCATTCCATCAATATAACTCATCAATATAAAATGCTTTTCAAGTTAATTTTTAATTTAAGAAACTGTCAACTATATATATATTAATGCACTACTACTTATGTGCTTTTCACTTGTCGCTTGTGAACAGGTTGAGTTTAGATTTGTGAAAATTTACAAACTTGCACTGAGTGAGTGTTGTCATTGTGTTAGAGTAAATATCATGAATAAATTTGACATTAAGCATAATCCAAGTTGAAGTATTGCATCATTTTCAGCCCTCTTTTTGGCATCTGCATTTTGTAGCAGGCCATATTAACAAAGACCATGCAGAATAATGTAGAAATTTAATTCCACAGCAGAGAACGTTATGAAGTCTCTATAAGTAGGTCTAAGGAAAAAAAAACATTGGTATTAGTATTGGTTATTGGTCAAATAAGTTTTAACATATTGGCATATTGTATATCAGCTAAAAATCCAATATCATGCATCCCTAGTTCAATCCTCATTTTCTGTGAAACAGTAGCATCTGCTGTGATGCTTGTACTTCTAATGAAATCTCACAGATGTTAATGTTTTATATATATTAAGATAGTTCAAACAGTTTGTAACTGCTGAGAAACACTCAACTTCATTTGGGCATATTATTTCTGAGCTGGGATATCAAGGCTCCCCATAGGGTTTGTGTTCAGCCTAACATACAGCAGTGGTTTTCACTTAAACCAAAATTTCACAGGTAGAGTTCGTACTGACCATCAAAAACCTTGACACATACAGAACAACTGTTTATGTTTGGGTTGTATTTTTTTTTCGGTAATTGATCCTAAAAAATGTTTTTTTCATTCATGATCTTAGCTGTTCTGGTTAGTTGCACAAAAAAATACCAACATTTGGATGTCAAGCAGCAGAAAATAGAACTCGAAAAATCTTGGTTCATCTGATTTAACATCAATAACAAGATGATTTTATATAAAGGTTAATGATTTCTACAGAGTTCAGCCTTGACCAATTGTCAGTAAAACAGTCATGTCAAGTTTTGACATCGCTTGACATGAAGTGCTTATTCACAAAACAATGAAGAAAATTAAGATTGTTGAATGTCATTGTTAGATAAAGATATCTGGTGGCTCTTCCTGCTCAAAGAGCTGTCAAGACATTTATTTATGTGAAACAAACAAAAAGAAATTTGAGCATTTTGAAAAATTTGAATGATTTAGAAATATCGATCCATTTTCTGTGGCGGGGTCGCAGAAGAGGAGGGACACCCAGACCGCTCTGTCTTCAACGACACTCTCCAGCACCTCCTGAGGGAGTCACCTGTAGACATCCTAATCAGCTGCTTGAAACACCTCTGCTGACTTTTTTCAATGCAGAGGAGCTGCGACTCTATTCTGAACTCTCCACCGGATGACAGAGCTCTTCACCTTATCTCTAAGGCCGAGCCTGGCCACTCTACAGAGGAAGCTCATTTCAGCTGCTTGTATCCAGGATCTTGCTCTTTGGTCACAGCCCATGTCTGATAAGTGAGGGCTAGAACAAAGATGGACCAATAAATACAGAGCTTTGACTTTTGACTCAGTTTCTTTAGAGCTGAACCAAAGCAGCACCCTCCAGATCTCCTGCCCCATTCTACCATCACTCAACAATAAGCCTCCCAGATACTTGAACTCCTCTGCATGAGGCAAAGACTCACCCCGACCCAAAAGGATCATTCCACCTTTTTAAGATGGAGAACCATGACCTCAAACTTAGAGGAGCTGACTCTAATCCCAGCCACAATCTGCTGCAGCACACGCTAAAGGCTAGTTCGAAGACACCAACAGAACCACATCATTTGCAAACAGCAGAGATGACTACAGGTACTACCGACTCCTGCTCACTACTGCGCCTTGACATCCTGTCCACAAACACCAGACAGCCCTGGTGGAATCCAGCTTTCTATAGATGCATAACATTTCAATTCAGCCTTTATTAATACAGGTTAGTCTCATCGAGCCTCGAAGATTCATTTACAAGAGAGACCAGTTTTAAACAAAGAACTAAGATGACAACAGTAGACAATCATAAAAAAGCACAAAAAATGAAAAGGAGATGCAAGAAATTATTAAAAAACAAACAAAACAAAAAAACAGCATTATAAAGCGATATAAAATACTAAAAACAGGAACATGAGAGGTCAAGTTTGAGAGCTTCAGATTTTTTTGCAAGGTGTTCCAGGAAACAGGAGCAGAGTAAGAGAAGGCACTGTTGCCAAGTTCAGTCTGCAGTGCACTGAGGGAACACTGCATGTAATCATGTCCTGAGGGTGCACGTTGTAGCTGCACTCACACAATGACATGTAGGAGGAGATGTATGAAGGCAGCAGACCAAGAAGATGAAAATGTACCAGTGAGAGAGTCTGCATGAAGTTAATGATGACCAGTTAACCAGTGAATACATGGTGCAGTGATGGGTACGGTATAGGTACAGCCAATTTTGAATCTTAGCGCACCATGATAGACAGCATCCAACATCTGCAGGGTGCTTGCAGGAGCATTTGTGTAAATAACGTCACCATACTCAATGGCTGGAAGGAAAGTAGCAGTTACGAGGCATTTCCTGGCATTCACAGTTAACAAGATCTATTTCTGAAAAAGAAACACAATTTTTTTTTTTTACATGAGGCTTAAAGGAGAGATGTGCATCAACCAAGATTCCCAAGTATTTGTAAGAATCAAGAAACACAATAGGAGCACCATTCTAAGATAGTAAGGAATGATGGTACCAACTTCCTGTTTGAAAACAACATCCCTTTGGTTTTATCTGCATTTAGCACCAGTTTAAGATGAAACAAGTTTGACTGAATGATATCAAATGTAGAATTCTAAAGCTGGAAAACCTTAGCAACTGATTTAGCTAAAACATAAACAACTGCATCAACCAATCAATATAATTGATCCGGTCTTCACCAGGTTCTAAAATAATTCAAATCTAATCTCAAGTCAATAAAAAACACAACAGACTCAACCATATTATTATTATTTTACTATTATTATGAGTGAAAAACTGATTCCAGTCCTGCTACTTCAGCAGGATTTCAGAGGTACAGTTTCAACCAGGAGCTGTTGATCAAATGTATTGATTAACTGATCATCATCAGTGGGACGTTTAGAAAAGTTGAAGTTTTTGCTACTCTGGAACACACAGGTGTGTAACAACACCTACGTGGAAGGACCTTAGAGATTCAGCTGTTGTTGTCTATTAATCTGTAAGAGGTCAAAGCTGTTTGAAGTCCATCATCCCCCAGAGAGAATGAATTCATGTGGAAAACATTTAAGACAGCTGCCAGTCTTCCCAGGAGTGGTTGTCTCAGCAAATTCACCCTGAAGGTCGGACCATGCAACGCCCAGAGAAATGAGCTCCATCTCCAGACAGGCCTCAGTTAGAAGGTTAAAGGTCAACCTGTTTGGAAGAGCTACAGGAGAAAGCCTCTTTTCTCTCAACATAACAACATTGTAGCATGACTTAGGTTCAAAAAGTTTAATCTGAAGAAACCACAATATAGGACATACATTTCCAATAATTCCCGGCTGCAAACACCTCATACCAGCTATTAGCACAGTGGTAGATGGTTTGAGTTCCACGCAGTCATTGAGTCGACCATGAACTCCTCTGCAGACCAAATTATTCTAGAGTCAGTTGTAAAACCATCTGTCTGACAGCTGAAACTTGGACCAAATTTGGTCATAATATACTGTAATAGAGTAATAGTCCCAAACACAGTAACTAACCCACAACAGAGCAGCTCAAAAATAAAATAATCAAGGTTCTATAACAGTCCAGGCAAAGTCCAAAATCTCAACCCGATTAAAATACTATGGGGGACCTTAGAGAGCTGAGAAAAAATGCAATGTCTGCAAACCTGTAAACTAAAGAAGAAATGGAAATTTCAATTCAGTTTATTTATATAGCATCAAGTCACAACAGAAGTCATCTCAGGACACTGTACAAAAATATTCACATACATGAAAAGTCAGTGAGTAAAATTATCTATCAAAGGAAAGAAAAGGGACAAATTTTCTCTACAACCATGTGAGATCGTGATTAGATCAGAAACCCACTGATGATTTCCTTCTGCTAAAGGAGGTTCGACGAGCTGCTGGATCAGAGGCTGGAAGCAGTTTTCCACACACAGTTTGGCTTTGTTTTTTAACATGATGGAATCATGTTAAATCATTTCAAACCCAGTGAAGACCACATCACTTTCATTATGTCCCGAAACCCAACAACTGATAGACGTGAGCTTCCTTTCCCTCCTAACTGTAAAGTGGTGTGCGTTACCCAGACTCCACATTGTAATGGGACATTATGCTTTCTCTGTGGTGTGGGCAAACTGTTTTTATGCAGATCATTTTAATCATGTGCAGCTTGAAACTAAGACTGAACAGGTTGGAGGCTGTGCATAAACACACGGTCAGCAGGCCTGCAGATGCCAGAGAACACTAGTCGCAAGAGCCCAGATGAGAAAAAGTAATCATGCAATGGCGTCTTCAGTCATGTGATGTGCCTGTTGGACACAGAAGAGCAGTTTTATCCAAACCAGTGGTTACCCATACAGTCTCTGTTCCAGGCGACACCACAGAGCCAACACCACTCGGTTCTGCACAGAGAACACCGCATGTGCATGCATCCACCTTCAGAGGGAGACAACAACACACTTGAGTCAATAAAGCATGTGCTTCTGTCGCACCAAAGTTTATGTCATGTGTGAGACGTATATGTCATGCCGTTACCGTTTCTCTCAACAGGAACCGAACAACAAGGGCACTGTTTGGTGGACTCCTGTATCAGGAGCAGAGATGCTTGATCCCACCTCCCTCTCTGAGATGCCCCCTCTGTCACCACAAAACCCTGAGGAGGAAGGCTCACAGGTTAACTTCTTCATCACCATCATCCTGGAGTGCCAGTGACTCACCTGTGACGTGTCACCTGTGGGCGGAGCTGGCATCACCTCACATGCCCCCTCGTGGTATACTCCCCTACAGTCCCTGCAGAAGACAAAGCCGCAGCCCAGCCGCTGGTCACACTCTACCTTCCTGCTGTCTTCAGGTGGCAGTAGTCCCGCCCCACAGCCTGGTGACGGACACATCAGGCCTCCGATGGTCAGCAGACACTCCTCCGCTCCGTACTGCTGGTACCGTTCATACTGAAATACACTCAGGTGGAGAGGTGGAGTTTGGGTGAGTACACAGCACACTGAGTATTAAACTGTGGTATGAAGTGAAATCACCTGTTCATCTCCCAGAATCCTGAAATGATGCAACTCCTTAATCAGTGAGTCTTCACAGCCAACTAGAGGCAAACAGATCACAAAGTTACACTCGCACCTGATCACCTATTCCTTTCCCGAGACTCTGCCCCTTCACCTGCACATGGCAGTGAGTATCCAATCACAGGGTGGTAAACAAACTGCCGTTCATTAAGGCGAGTCTGACAGTAACGATGAAAACAGTCCAGACAGATCACGTGGCGCTCTCGACACTGGAAGACTAGGACGACATCCCTGAAAGACAAGGAGGAGACAACAGGTGAATACCAGGAACAGGAGAGACATCTATTTCCAGGTGGGGTCTTTAACTCCCATACAGAACCATTAAACAAAGACATGATGGGCTTTGGCCTCTACTCTGGTGGATCAGTTCTATGTGGGATGTGGTCAGCTCTGTTAGTGATTTGTGAAAGATCAGAGACAATATATGGACAGTCTGTACATTGCAACCATCTGGCAGAAATGTTTTGTGAAAGTGCATTAACAGTACATTTACTCCTAGGGGCCTTTGACCGAAACTTAAAACAGAGAGGTATGATATTTATATTTTAATCTCTTCCAGCGTCGTTGTGTAAGCATGGTTGTTCTCAGTTTTGCTCTCAGTTTACCTTGGTTACTAAATCTCACAAACTTGCTCGAGTGTGCATTAAAATTACGGGACCAAAGAAGACAACCAAAGACAAAGAAGAAACAAAAAAGTGGCTGGATTTTTTTTTTTTTTTTTTGATGGAGGAAATTTTATCTGTCAAACTGCAGAAGAAAGACCTCCTTTAATGGTGGAGGAAGTTTTAGGTTGATTGTAATGTTTTAATGTTTCTGTATAAGGCTCACAAAAGCATACTATCTTCTAATATCCAAGCAAATTTTGTTAAACTCTTGTAGGGAGGGGTTACTCAAATGTGAAGTAATCTTTTGGAGGAGACTCAAATAGTCTTCAAACAACAACAACAGTAAACACGTCCCAGTACCATTAATGAGGCTCTTAGAAATACTCCTCAGTTCCTCTGTCAATCAGTGACACACAGAAAAACCAGCTTTGAGAGTGTTACTGTGTACGCTCACATAACGTCAGCGCAGCCGATGCACGGCACACTTCTGATGTTGGTCACAATGAGGTCAAGGGTCACAGAGACGTCGTCCTCTGAAGTCGGATGAGATGCACACTTCATGTAGAACTCCTGCGATCAGTGAATCAATCACGGTCAGGACTGACTTGACAATAATTGTCTCCTGATCCAAAGTGCTGCAGTTTAAAAGTTAAGCCCTGCCCCCTTACCGCTTTGTTACCCTGGCAACAATCACTCTGACAGATGCCGTGAATTTTTCCAGGTAGGAGGACGTCGTCCCAGCAGGACGGACCCTGAGACACAGAGAACAGGGGTGTGACAGTCAGCCACCGCTGGCAGGGCAACTACACCGAGTACAAATATTAACAGTACTATACAGGAAGTACACAAGGTTGACATACTAACAGAGTGGTATGACACAGGAATTACACAGGGCAGATGCAAAATGCACAAATACTAGCATAATGGTAGTACACCAGAAGTAAAAAGGACTAATACAAAATGTGACAGCGTACTAATACTAACAGTACAAATACTAAAAGAGTGGTAGTATACAGGCAGTACACAGGTGGTACAAACTGGATTCCAAAAAAGTTGGGACACTAAACAAATTGTGAATGAAAACTGAATGCAATGATGTGGAGATGGCAAATGTCAATATTTTATT
>JARVGQ010000002.1:11661600-11672992 GCA_031762355.1 Hypsolebias martinsi | reverse complement strand
CCAGTCCTCATACTGAAGTGTTGCACAATGCTCCACCAGATGTTAAAAAAAAAAAAATAATAAAAAAAAAAATATATATATATATATATATATATATTATTATTATTATTATTATTATTATTATTATTATTATTATTTTACAACTTTTTATTTGTCTCCATCAGTACGTCTATAAACGTTTTCTTGTCTGGGTCAAGACTTCTGATCCACTCAAGATAATTTATTGTAACTTCATACACATATGCATCATCACTAGTCAGTGCGTTGCATAATTTTGTCATCTCTGCAGTTCTAAGGTCAAGGTCACAAATCAAGGTCAAAGTTCATACAAGTTTCTTGCTGATTGCTGTATAATAGTTTTTCTACGGGTGTATAATCTTACATATGCAGTACGCAATTTAAAATGTGTTTTAAAATACAAATTACTTCTTTTTCCAAAAATTATAGTTATCATTTTAACATTTGGCATGTTTAACTATGTTCCACTGTGAATAAAATAAGGATTCTTGAGATTTGCAAAAATCATTGCATTTGGTTTTTCTTTACATTTTTACACAACGCCTTTTTTGAATTTGATTTATATGTCACGTCAGCTTGTTATACAAATGCCCTATTTTTCGGACTATAAGCCACATTTAAAATCTTTTAATTTTCTCAAAAACCAACAGTGAGCCTTATAATATGGTGCGCCTTATGTATTAATTCTGGTTGTGCTCACTGACCTCCAACCGACTTAATGTGGTACACGGCGCTCAAAAATATGTGAAAATGTTTATTTTCACTTAATGTGCCTTATAATCTGAAAAATACAGTATTAGTATTCGTTTGACATCAGCTAACATTTGATCCCAGCACATTGTTTTGATGTTGCAGGTGAGACATCCAGCCTACAGTCTGAGCAGCTTGTTAAAGGTCAAAGGTTATTTCCTGAGGATACAGAGCTGGCTGTCGACGCTCTGGAAGCTTCCTGCATAACTGGACCTACAAAAGAAGAAGGCGCCGCGACCAATGGTCCAATCCAGGACAGCATCAAAGGTCGGCACAGCTTATGCACCGCAGTGTGGGCTAACTTTAAACTGAAAAGATGGTTTATTTCCATTATTAATTAATTTAATGTCACTCAAATTGGTTTTTAATCCCTTTCATTACTGAAAAAACATGGTGTTCCCTGAGGGAGAATCATAAAATGGCTAAATTTCCTCTGTTGTCACTATTTGTGTTCGAGTCCAGTTTATGTGGGAATGAGGGGTGAGGTTTTTCCCCTCACCGAGACAAATATTTAGTTTGTCCCTCTGCATATGTAATGAACTGATGCAGGAAAAACAAACTAAAAGTTAACTTTTGTAGGTTTTTCATTACTGCAGACTCTTGTTTTTAACAGAACAAAGACATTTCAAAGCACACATTTTATTTATTTGATCATATTTAAGTTGTAATTTCCATTTGATGTATTTTTCTACATTTCATTGGACAAACTTGAAGGATTTTCGAGTCCAGACAAGACGGATGTGTTGCCTAACTTATCTGTATCAGATTTATTAATCCACTGTAATAAACGGCAGCCAGTTGTTGCTGAGGTTGTGCTTGTTTCAACAACAGACTGATGCTTGGTTTTAATGCAAAGCTGCCTGAAAATCACCAACATTTGTGTTTTTATTTTTATTTTTCTGTGAATTGCACATGATGAAATCTTTAGATGCGTTAGAATTTGCGCCACACAACCTATTAGGGTGATGACTTTGTCCCATCTTTATTTATTATATTGTAAAGTGTCCACACAGATGCCTGTTTTTAAACTACTTAGAGCATTTTTTCAGTTTTTTGATGCATTTGTCCTGCATCATTCAATTAGCTTCAAGTTCAAAATAAATTAAAAAAAAAATCTCAGGATTTCTATCAAATATTCTCTATTTCTTTTTGAAAACTGGGTTTTGGTAGATCTTATTATGATTATGTCTACTAAACATTTACGTCATCTTTGGTTTCTTACTGCTAATAGTTAGATAATTAAAGAGGCTATAAACTGTATAATTTAAAATAAATCCTACAGAATCACTCACAGCCACTAATGTTGTTTTTCTATTATTATTATTATTATTTTTTTATTTTTACAAAAGACATAGAATTAGGTCTTTATTGAGATTTTCAAATGCTCTAAAGTCTTAAAAAACATTAATAAAAGGTCTTGTTGTTGCACTTTATTAATTTATGTGTTCTCTGCAGGTCACTGTAACACCAAACCGAATATTAGATGGAAAAGAAAGATCCGCACAGGTGAGCACCTCCAAGTTTAAATCCCTGTGCTCCGTTTGCGTCCTCCTCCTCCTCCCTCAGAGCCTGACAGCTAATCTGTTCCTGCTCAGGTTCTTTATTGGAACTATCAGATCCTCCGCTGTATTTCACAATCTTAGTGAATATTTCTGCACACAATTCGGTCTAAGAGATTTATTTGATCTGTTTGATTATTCATTTGAAACTCCTGTAGTGTGTTTGACTTTGAACTGCAGAGGGAGTTCGGTGCTTATCAGATTATATTCTGATTGCCTTTTAGGAGTCCACCCTTTTTAAATTGGTTATTTTCCAAGGAATGGATGTTATTCTCCAGGTGTTAGTGCAGACATGCTGTTGTGCTACAAACTGACCACTAGAGGTCAGTGTAGCTCGGCCTTCAAGACCCTACACCTTTTATTGTGTGAATGTTGATGAAGCATGCACACTACAGTATTGTGATCCATTTTTGTTACGTACGTTTTTTTTTTTTTTTTTTGTGCAATTCTCTTCCCACAGTTTTTTGTGCTATTTCAACAAATCATAAATCAAAATTTGGTATTTGTGCAACTTTAGCTTTTTGGGATATTTAGCCTTTTTTGCCATTTTTTTTTCTCACAGAAAATGAATTGAGCTCATTCTACATAATAATAATAATAATAATAATAACACTTTATTTATAAAGCCCTTTAAAACAACTACAGCTGCAACAAAGTGCTGTACACATAAAATCAAAAACAATTAAACACATAAAAATATCCTTCAAATCTTTAGATCTGTTTACAACCTGTTACTGCTACTGTCACATTTTGTTCTCCTTCAGCTTCCTTCAGCTTCCTTCTGCAAATTTAAACTTTTGTCTGCTACTTTCAGCTGTTTTGTACTTCTTTCAGATTATTTCTGCTAACTACAATATTTTTGTGCTTCTTCTAACTTCTTTCTGGTAATTTCAGCTTGTTTTGCTCCTTTCAGCATATTTCTGCAAGTTTCAGCTTTTTCTGCTATTTATGCTACTGTTTTTTGCTAATTTTAGCCTTTTCAGATAATTCTACATTCTTGCACTCATTTCAGCATTTTTTTTCCCAACCTAATTAGGTAAAACGGTGCTCTTTCTACTTCCTTCTGGTAATTTAAGCTTCGTTCTGCCTTTTTAGCTGCTTTTCAGTTATGTTATTTTATTTTTTGTTGTTGTTGATAATTTCAGCTTTTTTCAGATACTTTCCACTCTTTTGTGCCCCTTTCTGCTTCTTTCAGCCTAGTTGGACAAACGTGTTCGTTCTGCTTTCTTCTTCTAATTTAAGCTTGTTCAACATTTTCAGCTACGTTTTAGATTTTTTTAAAAATAGCTAATTTCAGCTGTTTTCAGATAACTTCAAGTTTTTTGTGGTAAATGTTGCTACTTTTGCTCGTTTCTGCTTTTTCTCCTATTTCAGCTACTATTTAGCTGTTTTTTTTTTTTTTTTTGTTACTAAGTTGAGCCTTTTTAGCTAACTCCACATTTGTTAGCTCATTTCAGCTCATTCCAACTCCTTCTGGTCGTTTTAGCTCCTTTCTGCCTTTTCAGATACTTTTCAACTATGTTTTGCTAATTTCAGCCTTTTTAGCTAAATGCCTAGTTTTTTTTTCTTCCCTAATTTCTGCGTATTTAAACCAAATTCAGCAAATATGTGTTCTTTCTGCTTTCTTCTGCTAACTCTTCAGCTAATTTCAGCTGTTTTTCAGCAAATGTTTCAGCAATAAGAATTGACACTGCATTTTGACAGGAAATGCAATTTCTCTAGTTTAGTTTCTTTTTAATTACTTAGCTCCGGTTCTTGACCTTTCCTTTTGCTTTTGCCTCTTTTTGCTTGATTATGGGTGTTTGTTTTGCCTCTCTGTCTTCATATGTGTTGTTTTACAACATATTACTTGTGTGACACACACACTGGCCTCGGTGTGCTGTACCTCAGGGATAAAGGGTTAATTATTTACAGAGTCTGGATCTTTGAGTTATTAACTCTTGCAGAATGAACAAAGAAGCATTTTAAAGACGCCAAATGAAACTTTAAGCCTTTGACCGTTTTCTTTCCCAGCATGTCTGAAGGAATCTAATGTTTCTTAACATAAATCCAATTCCTGTTTGTCTCTTAAACATTTGAGTGCAACAACTTCTAATTTGTTTTTAACAAAGTTTACCAAATGTTCTCATTTGTGTTTTCTGTTAGTCTATTTTATTGAGATGTTTGTAAAACAAAACAAAACAAAAAACAAAAAAAACATCAACAAAAGAAAGAATCATATTGTGTTGCACTGTTTAGTAAGTAAAGTTTTATATACTGGTATTATTATTAGTAGTAGTGTTTTTTATAGCACCTGTCATGGCTAAAATTACACAAAGCCATTAAATATGGGGACTGAAGTTTTCTTTATGCTGCTACCTATTAAACTTTTTTCAGCCCCTTATCATTTTTCTTTATTTATGCATTTTATTTGAGTTATTCCAGCCACTGAAGGCAACATTTTTATTATTATTTTTATTCAGTAAATGGGTTTTAATGAAACTCTCATCTACACACCTACAAGTAAATAACTTCTGGAGTCCACTCAGACAAAGTTTCACGTGGTTGTAGCTGAGAGTCATTCAAAACACACACTGAGCGTAACATCTCATCATATCACATGAGCTCAATTGTTTGTTTTTTTTCCAAGCTTTGCCCCAAAAGGCTACAACTCGGTTATTTCTCAACAAAACATGGTCTTAGTCTAAAATGTGGCATCGAAGAGAGCGAGCAAAATTAATTCCTTCAAGGAATGTGAGAAATATTTGTTTCTGCATTTTGATTTTACATTGATCTGGTTATTTTGACTATTACGGTGTTTGTCTTGTTTTGGTTGTGCTTCACGTTCAGCTTCTTGTTGTGGGTTTCAGCGTTCCCGTTAATCTTAATCAAGCACTTTCACACGCCACCGGACAAACAGAGACCGGAGACTGTCCCCGAAGTCGACTGTGAAGAAACGGATTCCGCTGGAAAACAAACTGTACGCCACATTTCATCGGTTTGCGTGTCAGCAGTGTCACTTAAATTGTTATCATAGTGAAACTATTGGCAGAAATTTGGCCTTTTAGAGTGCCCTTATAACAAAGTAATGTGTCATTGTATTTTTAATGAATACAAAAATAGGAGCTTGTTTGTTCAGAGTGCATTCTTGTTTTCTTAGGAGTCCAAAGATATTTCTAAAACATCACCAGACTCCACTTCGAAGCAGAGTGAGAATAAAGCTGAGCCCTCTGCTGCAGTGAAGTCGGCCTCCAACTCATCAGCTCCCAAGAAACGGTTGCTATTGACCCAGTCAACAAAAGAGAAGCTTCTGAACTGGGACGAGGGGCTAAAACCAGAAGAAAATCCCTCCAGCAGCACCACCTCCAACGTGCAGCATCAGAAGCAGCAGGTGTGGCAGCGAAGTGGAGATTAAACGTGGATATCTTTGTTTTGCACAGTTCCTGCTGCATCGCTCCAAACAGCGATATCCGAGAGATAAATTCATTCCACGTTGCGTTGAGCACATTTTTCTTTCTTCTCTGATGTTTTATCAGGTGCAAACAGAGGCAGATAAGCTCCAGACACACTCCATCCAAAACCAGATGGCATCCCAGAGCCAAGCCTCTGCATCGTCGTCCTCTGCCTTCCAGGTTCTATCCAGCGCCTTCAGGAGAACGTTTAGTGGGAGCACTAACTCCAGCAGCCCCAAGACTTCAGTCGTAATGTTTGTATTTAAAGCTTCAAGTCTGGCGCCACATTTCTTCTGGCAAATAAAAAATGATCTTCTTATCAGTCCTTGTTTTCCAGGAGACCCAAACGTGATGGCCCTCGCAAACAAAGGCCCGTGTCTGAAGGAGAGTTCAGCTCTAACTCGACATTCAGCCACGCGGCTCCAGAATCCTCCACAGAGGGGAGGAGGACCAGCATGCACGGCGTCCGGTGGGCGTCGGTCAGTTCAGACCCATGGGGGGCGGGGCAGGATCTACCTTCCTTACTGCAGCAGGTGTCGCTAAAGGGCCGGAGAGAATCCGAAGGGGTGTTCTCGGACAACATCTGTTCGCTGTCCTCCAAAAGGCTCGACTTGTTTTCATCGATTCGGATCAGGAAGAGGGAGGTGTCGCACAGCGACAGGAACGACCAGGAGGTTCAAAAAGAAATCAAGACGTTCCTCTCCAACCTGAGGAACAAAGGTGAGTGGGCTGTAAAACCCACTTTCGTCGTTCCAGCTCAGATCCAGCAACACTGGCCCAAACTATGATACTACCACCTCCATGTTTCACAGATGGAATGAGGTTCTTTTGCTAGGATGCATTTTATTTCTCCAAACACAAGAGTTTTCATATAAAGTATTGAGTTCTGGTACTGGTTCATCAGACCTGTTTGTAAGTTTTCCAGTTTGTTTTTAGTTTATTTATTTTTTCAGACTGCAGAGGTTTTTACTTTACACTCCGACACATCACTGTCAATTATGGTACTTATCCTGGGATGTGGGCTTTAACTCCAGACCTTAAGTAGTTTTTTGTTCAACTGTACTACTCAACTGTAGGTACTTAACCAGTAATTCATTGGTATGTAACAGGTACTTACCTGGCTTGTACTGGGTACTTACCTGACCCTTAACAGGTACTTAACTGTCGCAAACCAGGTAGTTACCTGCTATGTATCTGATGTGTACCAGGTACTTAACTGATATGTACTATGTAGTTAACTGCCATGTACCTGATGTGTACTGGGTACTTAGCTAATATGTACTATGTAGTTAACTGTCGTGTACCTGATGTGTACTGGGTACTTAACAGGCTCGAACTTGGCACTTAACTGCTTTGTACCAAATGCATGCCAGGTACTTACTTAACTGGCAATTTACTGGTTTGGACCAGGTAATGACCTGGGCTTTACCAGGTAAGTACCTGTCCCATACTAGGTAGTTATCTGCTATGTAGTTACCCTATGTGTACTGGGTACTTAAGAAATAAGTAATGGTACGTAAAAGGTATGTAACTGGCTCATACCAGGAAGTGATCTGGCACAGGCTAGGTACATTCCTGGTATTTACCAGGCTGTATTGTGCGTTACATTTCTTAATTTTATTTTATTTTTTTTATTTAAACCAACATTCTTTGAAACATAAACTAATTTTTGATTTACAAATTATACTTAAATATTAACAGTCTCTTTCTTTTAACTGTCACATCTTCAGCCTCTAGTAAACCGAATCTGGAGGAGCTGACATCGAGTGACGATGAAGATGAAAACCTGACGTCCAGTCCAAAGGTTTGTGCAGATCATGTCTGCACACTGACAGACGTTAGAGTCCCGTTTGCAGCGTTTCATCATCTCGTTCCTCCTGTTTCAGCTTCGTTCAGAGAAACTGAAGGAAAAGATGGCAGCCCAGCTGGCAAAACGAGAACAACTGAAGAGGCTTCACAAAGCTCAGGTTTTTAATATACTGAATATTCATTCATTCATTCAACCTTATTTTATACAGGTACGTCTCAGTGAGCACCGAGGACTCATTTACAAGAGAGACCTGTTTAATTCTGTTTTCTCGTTTTAAAATAGAAATCTTAAACTCTGAATTCTTCTTCACCGTTCACCTAATTATGAGCATCTTATGACACCTTTTTTCATCGTGCAGGCAATCCAGAGACAACTGGAGGAAGTTGAGGAGAAACAGAGGGATCTAGAGGAGAGAGGAGTGACGATAGAAAAGATCATCAGAGGAGAAGGTACATGAACAATTTCTAACCAAGGCCTTTTTAAAGTTCTCTAACAGCTGCTTCAAAGCGAGAAGTCTGAGCTAAAACACCTTCACAGCTCAGAGGAATTCCTCTCAAAGCCTTGCTCGTCTTCCTCTCCTGCTTTTTAATCGCTCCGTCCTCCTCAGAGCGTTTAGAGAAAAGCTCCGCTTCATAACGCCGCTCTGGTTTAAAGCCTCTGCTACAGTTAATGGCTGTACTTGCACTGAGACGTTATTGTGGCTCCATCTTTTCACAGAACAGGGCTTTGTTTCAGTGCCAGTGAATAGTCGTGCACTTAATGTGCCGCGCTTGTGTGGTCAAAATCGGATGCGCTTTATTTCTTGCGGTGGTTTCACGCGCTCATTTTTAATGCCTCAAACATATTTCTTCTGTTTCTTTCTGCTTCCTCACTCGTCCTCACCCAGACCCTCCTGAGACAGAGGACCGCGATGAGGCCCATCTCTATCAGGCCTGGTTTCAACTTGTTCTGCAGAAAAACAGATTGGCCCGCTACGAGTCTGAACTCATGATCTTGTGAGTGACGACATCCAACACAGATTAAAGACGTGCAACATGCTAATGCTTTGTAAAATGCACGTAGAGCTGATTTTTCTTGTATCTTAGTGCCGAAGAGCTCGCGTTAGAGGACACCCAGAGCCGGCTGCAGCAGGATCTAAGACGGCGAATGGCAGTTGAAGGTAAAGTTTTTATTTTATTATAGTCGGACACAATGAGTATGCACTCAGTTCTGTCCTGCGTCCACATATATTTTTTTTGTTCAGATACGAAGAAGAGTGCCTCTGACCTGCAAAAGGAGGGGGAGATCCTGGCAGAGATGATGAGGACGGTGGAGAAGCGGGACATGCTGGTCTCCATCCTGGAGGAGCAGAGGCTGAAGGAGAAGGCTGAAGACAGGGACCTGGAAAGCCTGATCTTGTCCAAGGGCTACGAGTTTCACTGGGCTCACGAGGGCGACAACTGGGGGCCGGAGAAGCTGGAGTGTGGCTTGGATGTTTAGCGATTAAGCGATGGAAATAATGAGGAAATCAACGAATTTGCACCCGACTCATTTTCGGAATGTGACGTTGGTGAAAAAGTCTTGGAGCTGAAGCTTCATGTGGTTCTTCTGCTGCTGGTCAGTTTGATGAAAACCAAAGGAGAAAAGAAAAGGAGCCGGCCTCGGTTGTTTAACCTTCATGTCCGCGCATGCTCACTTCTAAAAGTGTGGCTGTTTGATAAATTTATGGATGCCAGCCTTAAGACTGGACTCGTTCTGACAATCAGTGTTTTTTATTTTTATTTTTACACTTAACATGATTCAACACTTCAGCTGGGGGTTTTAGTGTTTTGCACACTGTAAATAATTTCAGATCTTTGTAATAGCACTATAAAATGTGTTGCATAATTCACTGTTGGTCACTCTGTGTGTCTGTGATGTTTCACTTTCTACTAGAGCACTGGAAAAATAAATAAAAAATATGAAAATGAGCGTTTTCTGTGAAAATACTGAAATTTGTTGAAGAAGTTGAAACTGATCTGTCAAAGCTGAAAGCAGCCGAACAGAAGATAAAATTAGCAAGAGTCAAATAAAGTAAGTTACAGCTAAGAAGAAAACTAACGTCATAAAGGCGTAAAGCATTAGCTAAAACAGTAGCTAAAGCTTAAAACTAGCAAAAGCACGGCTAAGGTAAATTTACCCAAACAGTAGCTTAAAACTTAAGAGAGCAAAAGTACAGCTGTTTAAAGGTGAGATTAGTTCAGTAGCAAAAAATAAAAACTACTGGTAATTGTGAAAATAGCTACAAGCAAAAACTAGCAAGCTCCTAGTTAAAAACTAAATCTAGCTAAAACTAAATAAGTACAACAGTATGACAGCTTAAAGATAAAAATGGCACAACAGTAGCAATTATCAAAACTGTATGTAAAAGCTGAAATCAGAAATACCATAGATAACATCTAAATTTTGAAAAACTAGCTAGCTTTAAAATTAGCTAAACAGGCTTAAAAAATATTTCATTTCACATACATTTTTAAGTCAATTACCATAGTAAAAGGTATCTATCTAAGGAAGCCAGCAGATTGCATTGAATCTTCACTCCGTCAGTCTCTGATCCTGAGCAAGCACAAAGGCAACAGTGGAAAGGAAAACCCCATTTTAACAGGAAGAAACTTCCAGCAGAACCGGGCTCAGGACAAGCGACCAGCTGCTTCAACCGACTGGAGTTTAGTGTATTTTCTATTGGAGAAAATAAAACACATTAAAGATAGAAATAATAAATAAATACTAACAGGTAGAGCAAGTAAAGACAGCAGCAAGGTGAGAAAATGTGGTCAATTTGTCATCCAGACCAGCAGTCTAAACCTATATCAGCATAACTAAGGCAAAGCTAAGGAAACCCTAACTACAGGATTTATCAAAAAGGAACGTCTTAAGCCCAGTATTGAAAGGTGTCAGCCTCGCAATTAGAAACTGGAGCATTGGCTCCACGAGAGGAGCCTGGTAACTGAAAGATCTGCCTCCCATTCTACTTGTGGAAACTCTAGCAACCACAAGTAAACCTGCAGTCTGAGAACAAAGTTAGGAAAGTTTGGAACAATAAGATCTGTAACATAAGATGGAGCTAAGTTGTTGAGAGCTTTATATTAGAAGTAAGATTTTGAATTCTATTTTGAATTTGACAGGGAGTTGTTCACACAATGTGGCTTTAAATGATTTGTTTATGCTGTAAACTGAAAAAAAATTCTAATTTGCATTACAATAAAATAAATAAAGTTGTGTATTGTGTTTTGAAAAGTGTTGGATTTGCTGCTTAATCGTAGTCAAAAAAAAAACTGACTATTAAAGTACATTTACATTTAGTAATATTGTTGTAATGGCTGCTCTTTTACTGTTTACCCAAGCTCCTTAATTTGTGTTAAGTATAAAAGGCAGGTGTAGCCTATTGTGTTGGTATGTCTGTTAGCAAAATATCTCATGAAGCATTGGATGGATTTTCATTCGACTCAAAACTATGTCGTTGACTATTCATCTGCAACAGAAGGCTGAAGAAGAAGCTACAACTGCCACCTTTTGATGCCAGCTTGATTCAAGATGGCTGCCATATTTACAGACTTTAGCAAACATTAAACTGGCCATAACTCAGCTGGTTTTACAGAAACTGAACTAAAGTTTGGTGTGGTAGTTGCTGAGATGCCTTGATGCATGCTCAATAATCCAGACAGATGAATTAACTAGGCTGAGTCTGTTCCTCTGGATAGGTTCTTTGTCCAGAGGAACTAAATCAGCAGTATCTAAAAAAGCTAAGTCTGGTCCTCTGGACATTCAAAAAACAAAACAAAACAAAGCAAAAAAAATTGGTAGAA
>JARVGQ010000002.1:11630245-11642818 GCA_031762355.1 Hypsolebias martinsi | reverse complement strand
GTTTCGAATTACGAACGGATCGATTTACGAACGGTTCTTAGGTCCGGAACCCGTTCGTAACTCGAGGACTACCTGTAATTGGTTGCCATTTTCAGTTTTCAGGTCTCGTTGCTGAACTGTTGTTAAACTGACCAGGTTTATTTACATTTAATTTGTTTCACAAAGGAGCTGTTGCCTCATTACAGAGCATACATGTATTTTAATTGATGAAAGCTAAATAGATTTTAGATTTTTTTTTTTTATGTAAATATCAAAGTTTTAGTTGTGATATTTTTGTCTCGTGAGCTGCCTGGTGGTGCAGTCGGTCAGCGCTGTTCCTTCAGAGGAGGAAGGTCCTGGTTTGGACCTCCAGCTGGTTCTTTCTGCAGGGAGTTTGCATGATTTTCCCTGTTCATGTGGCTTTTCTGTTGCTGCTCTGGTTTCAGCCCACATGCCAAGAACATGCATTAATCGGTGCGTCTAAATGCAGCTTGTTATATAAAAACTTTATTTTGTGATCATTTGATCACTGCTGCATTGTATTTGTTTACTGATTGTTTTACTGGTTTGATACCAGTTTGACAACAAAAGCTACACTGAGTTAATGCTACAGATTTGAACATAACAAATACCTTTTTCCATTTGTAGATTTTGAATTAGTCCAGAGTTAGTTGTGTTTTTGTGCAGCCAGAGATCTATGTGACTCATCTTGGTCCTGACCCACAGTTTAAGCAACACTTTTAAATCAATACTCCATTTCTGATGAGCCTTGTGCACTCGGAGCCAAGACTCTCCTCTCAATAGCTTGATAAATGTCGTCCATTTTCCCCGGAGCCCATTCAGCTCTGTAGCACCGTGGTATTCTGAGCAGGCAATCTGCGGACACCACAGTAGCCTTTTGTTTGGGTTTTGGCCAGCGGTCCCTGCCAAGCTGCGGAGCAAAATGGGCATCGGTGGTAAAATGTACACAACGGCTCTCACACACAGATACTCCTGGCCCAGAAGAACCGGCAGCGTCTGTAATCTCCTACTGCACAGGGAAACACTGGAGTGGCTCAGGGGCTCAGCTCGCTCGCTCTGTGTGTTCGAGGGCCTAGAGGCCTATCAACGATACACCAGGGGTGGGCATGGAGAAAGCACTCCTGCTTCTGCTCAGTGCATCTCTTCTTCAGGCTCTTCCTCTCTCTCTTTTTGTATCAGAGGGGTTTAGGTCATGCTTTTCACACAATAAGCCCTTGTTGGGCAAAGCTTTTAGTACTTCACAGCAGGGCGCTTACACACATACACAAAGGGCAGAGGATAGAAAACATCTTCCAGCTATTTGGCCTCTTCTCTCTGATTGGTTTCCCACTTAGTTTTTATTTTTTTTTAGGTTGCAACAGAAGCCTTGTCAGAACAGAATCTCTGCTCATCCGATGCTGTAGATTTGAAAGTATGAATCACCTTAAAAAAAAAAAAGTCCATCGGAAGGAAATTCCAGCTGCGTGTGTTGAATAAACAGCACCTCTGACACATTTTGTCTGTAAATCATCATTTTAATCAGAGTTACCTCATTATAATGTGATCATTACTTTATATTTAAATATATCTCTCCATGCAGTCACACGTGTTGCTCATTAACATGTCGTGATGT
The DNA here is from genome assembly GCA_031762355.1 of Hypsolebias martinsi. NCBI lineage: Eukaryota > Metazoa > Chordata > Actinopteri > Cyprinodontiformes > Rivulidae > Hypsolebias > Hypsolebias martinsi. The sequence continues at coordinate 11,641,206 of JARVGQ010000002.1, read as the reverse complement.
TAATGATGCACTAACAGAATTATTATTATTATTATGATTGTGAGCGCTGCAAAGCCAATTTAAAATGATTCTTTCCAAAATCCTGAGCGTAGGATCTGTCAGGCCTAAATAAAACTAAATATGTTGCTCTAGATCAGGGAGGGGGCCAACACATCAATCACGATCTACCAGTCAATCGCAAAGGTAGTATGGGTAGATCACATGGCATTAAAAAAAAATAGACGCCAGCTGTTTATAGGATAGAGACGTCATCAATCCTCACTATGTAATTTGTCACTTGATTGACATAAGGCAGCCAGTCAAAGGCCCCGTTTACACAACATGAAACGTTGGGCTATTCATGTACAGACAACATTAACTCTGAAACCAAAGGAATCCAGGTGTCAAAGTGGAGATTTTAGGGGGAATCCCCCACGGTGGTGTGAAATACTCTGCAAGTGAAGTCGCACATGTGCACTACAGGTGTCAGCAGTCCAAAGGTTTTCTGCACTAACAACAATTATAATAAATGGCAGAGAGCAGAGTGTTTTTGTGCTGCTCATCTTTTTTCAGCATGTAGGAGCAAAACTAATAAAACCCAGGGTCCAAAGAGGCGTTGGTGTATTCACCAGTTTGTATGTAGCTGTCACGCAGACGCTGCATGCGCAATGAATGCAGCTGAGTTGCCAGATAAATTTAGAATGTTCTATTTACCTCCTCCTTTTCTGTGCACATGCTCAACAAGCACAATGTACACTTCATCTAGAATATCTTTATTCAACACACATGACAGTTCAAGTTAAAATACTTTCATTTTAAAGCGACAGTACTGTAGTTCATAATTTCTTATCTGGCAACCCGACTGACATGAAAACTACAGCGTTTTTCATGTAAACTCAGTTGATTACCATTAAACATTGAAAAAACACTAAAGTTTCCAGAGGTTGTTCTCATGTAAATGGGGCCTTTACAGTAGGTAGATCACTTTGACTCGGTCATTTTAAAAGGAGCTCACATGCTGAAAACATGTGGGCAGCCCTGATTCAAATTCAATTGAAATTCAAAAACACTTTGTTAATCCCAGAGGGAAACTAAGTGTTGTCGTAGCTCATCATCCTGGTTTCATTCAAGAGTTGTTATCGATGCTGACAACTGTGGGCAGGAAGGATCTCCTGCAGTGAAGCAGAAGAATCTGGCCACAGATACCGATCCATCCACCCAGATCCAGCTTGCTGTCAGATCCGGCGGGCCTCTCAGTCCTCCTGGGCAGCGGGGTTGCCCGAATGCTGGGCAGAATTCCTCCCTGAGTGATGATCACTCCTTCTAGCAGTCTGCAGAGCTCCTCATGAGCCAAATTTCTAACCAGCTCCAGGATCTCGGTGGTCAGATACTCGAGCACTGCTGCCAGGTTGATGGGAATTCGTCCACGGCGCCTCCTTTTCAACTCATTTGAGATTTGGGGCTGTAGCTGAGAGACTTGAGCTTTTGAGATATTAATCAGCTGCTCCTGGTTGTAAAAAAAAAAATAATAATAATGTTGCCATGGTTACGCATCATAACAAATGTCCAAAAGTAAAAAAGGTTTCAGTAAAAATCCTTCTAGCTGCACAGCATCTGATACCAGAGGAAATAGTCATTGTAAAAAAGCGATTTACATCCAGAAAAAAGAAGAATTAAAGTTTTCAAAACAATCAGAATGAATGTAACAGAGCTACTCCAACATGCAGCCACCTTGAGCGTCACATTTCTAGAACTGATCTAGATGGACCTGGACCCAAATGGTGCAGCATGTCAGAATCTCACAGGGCTGCCGCTGCTGGAGACTAGTTGGCAACTCAAAACTGTGAAAGAAGTTTGAGAATGTTCAGTCACACTACATTGTCAGTGTTTCTAGTCGTGCATCTGCGTTCGGTGTGGCTGGTGTTCAAGACATGACCCTTTTTTGTGCCCAGCTAGGAAAACTCCAGCGACAAGACAACGAGCCTCTGCAACTCAAGTGAGGAGGTTGAGAACTGCTGTGAATATTTCAAGACCTCTGACTCTTCCCCAGCTAGTTGCAGCCCAGATGCTTGCATTGTGACCTTTTAGCTTGATAGAAGCCGAAATGCCTCAAAACTCTTCAGTTTCAATGCAGGAGTCTCCGCCGGTTTTGTCATGTCTCTGCTGTGTGCAGGCCACAAACCATCCAGCTGCTTGACCTGCTGTTTCCACTCAGTTTCGTTCAATTTTTGACATTTCCAAATGGATTCAGAATCGTTCACGTCCAGATTGCGGTGCATCTAAAACTAGTTTACAACCCTGGTGTTGTTCCATGAAGCTGCAGAGCGTTTTTGCAGCCGTTCAAGGCATTATTCTACAATTTGCATGAATGCAAACACAGAACAGCTCTGCGCAGATAAATCCACCTGCGGTTCTTCTCAGGAGGGGCTTCATGTCTGCGTGTGACAGGTCGGTGTTTCAGTTCGTCTTTCTCCTGTCTCCTGTCTGTGCTGCAGGTTCACAACGTGTCCTTTTCCTTCGAACTGATGCAAGACGGAGGGCTGGAGAGGCCAAAGCCCCGACCCGAGGGTAGGATGCCCATTTGCTATTTTTTGCTTTGTCACAGCCTCAAAAAGGAAAAAATATATCCCATTTAATGCAAATAAGTCTTGTTGTAAAGAAAAACATAACAGAATATGTAACAAATCAATCAGAACGAAAGTCCACACATGAACCAGTTTACATGACCCGTAAAGAGTTCATTCATTTTAATTTATTCTATTCTACAGTATACATTGTTTAAATGTTTGACTTTTTTAAACGATGCAGCTCAGTGGTGTGCAAAAGTTTTAAATCACATTTTAAGACTGTACATTTTCAGTTTTAAATTAGGAAGATATTACTGGGCTTCAGGCCTTTCAGAAGAAAACCTAATTTTCTTGTTGAACAATGTTCAGTCAAGTCTTCTGGACGGTTTCTCTCTTTTTTTTTTTTTCTTGAGACATTTCGTCCTTCATCTAAAGGACTTCATCAGTCCAAGAAGCCACAACAAACAGTCCCACAAGCAGCACTCTCACATAGTCGACCAACCAGTTTGCTGGTGATAAGATGGTTTCTGGGACCTGCCCTCTCCCCCGTCGACTCCTCTGAGGCAGCCATAGCCAAAGTGGTTCAAAACATCAAAGTTCATGCTCAATGATCCAGGTAAAAAAATCCAACAAAGTCCAGTCAGGTCATCTGGACCTTTTTTATTTTATTTTTTTGGAGGCGCTTCATCCTTCATCCAAAGGACTTTGTCAGTCCAAGGAGCACTTTGGCTATGGCTGCCTCAGTGGAGTCAACGGGCGAGAGGACGGGTCCCAGAAACCATCTCATCACCAGCAAACTGGTTGGCCTACTATGTGAGTGTGCTGCTTGTGGGACTGAGTTTGTTGTGGCTCCTTCATGGACTGATGAAGTCCTTTGGATAAAGCACGAAACATCTCAACAAAAAAAAGAAACCGTCCAGATGACCTGACTGAACTTTGTTGGATTTTTAACTTGGATGATTGAGCATGAACTTTGATAACTGGCTTATTTATTTATTTATTTTATTGTTTTAACTCATTTTCTGTGCAGTCCTGTTCCCGACCACTACAGCATATTTTAGATTGAGCTGATCCTTAGATTTATAAATAAGTTAACTAAATCCAGTGGAAAGAAACTCTTTTCAATGGAGGAAAAATTATTTATACATGTATAAACATACAGGTGATAAAACAGAACCCGCTGTACAACCACGGGTTTATAAAGAACCCTGTTTGTGGTTTATAGAGGTTTTAAGCTGTAAAGGATTTTGAGGTTGTGCACACTCAGCACATTTGTTCTGTGCACTTTGATACGCAGATAAACTGTTTACTCTTCTATTCTTTGTTTTTGTTTCTTTAGATATTGTGAACTGTGACCTTAAATCCACGCTGCGTGTCCTGTATAACCTCTTCTCCAGGTATAGAAACGTGGACTGAGCTTCAAAAGGAACCCATTAACACAAACTTATGAATGTTTTTATCTTCTTTTTTATATGTGTATCCACACGCATGACTCACATTCTTCCTTTTGGATAATAAAACTCGAACACATTTGTATCCCCTTTAATTTTTGCAGACATTTGAATTTTATTGACGTTTTGTTGTAAATTGAAGCTTTACAAAAAGCATTTTGAAGCCATAAAAGTTAGTTTATGTTGAGTTATCAATTGATTGTTTAGCAGCATTTGTTTTCATCCAAAATGTTTAAATGTATTTATTGTACATTTTATACACTTCTTGCCTTTTTTTTCTCACTAGTTCAGTCTGTTGTCACTCATATGTGCCTTTATTTAAACATAAAAACGTTTTCAGCTCCTAATATACTGCGAGGAATTTACTCCTCTGTCTTAATGCTCCAGAATTGTATTAATATTATTTAGACAGGGCCCCTAAATTGTCTTAAAGTCCAGAAAGTGTAAATTTTGTCTTTAGTATTTTCCATGTCTGGCTAAGTATTACTTTTTTATCTGATGTTTTTGCTAGTAAATAAAAACAAAATTTCTTAAAGTTGATTAAACCAAACGAGTATTTTTTGACAAGTTTGGTTGTTGTTTAAAATGTTAATAAAAACTGGGGATGCACAGATCCACTTTTTTTACTTCTGATATCGATATCAGAGGTTTGCGTTCTGTCTATACCGATCCGATACTGAAAAAAACAGTGCCGAATTAACTTAAAACATTTTTTTAAATGCAGACATAAATGTACTGAAGTACAAATTAATTGAAAACCGCACCAGTACAGCACATTTCAACACGACAAAAACTTCACAAGCTTGGTCAAACATGTAAAAATAAGACTAATTTGTTCAGTCAGTGCAATTATGAGTATAACATCCAATGTAAAATAAACAATAATAAAGATACTGAAATTGACATAAACAATAGATTGACAGCTTTGGTTAAACATGAAAAAGTAAACTTCAACAAACCTTTCAAATGGATCAGGAATTCTAAATATAATGTACAATAAATAATAAAGAAGCTGAAATGAGAGGCAAAAACAAAAGCTTCACTAGCTTTGGTTGGCAGATATTTAAAGGAAACAGCAATCAGCTCCTGTCCTTATGGATCAGTCACATTGTCATGATACCCGATCAAGAATTTTTTCAATACTGATACTAGTATCGGGAAAGTGCAACTTTACCGATACCCAATCAAGAATTTTGTGGGGGCGATATTGGTACCGATACTAATATTGGATCAGTGCATCTCTAATAAAAACTACCAGGTAAATGCATAGATTTACAAATCTCATAAACATATATTTTATTCACATTGGAACATAGTAAACATATATTTAAACAAACAAAAAAAAAAATTCTGCCAAACGTCTTGTCTAGAATTAGTGGAACAATTCCAGACTAACATTGCTCAATCGAAAATTGACTTTGTCCCAAGTTTTTGAGATGTTGATGCAAAATCCTATTTTTTTTTTTCCCTCAAAATGGTTTCATTGTAAACAGTTATATTCGCTGTTTCGTGAACTAAATACATGTATGTGATTTGCAAATTGTTGCATTCTGTTTTTACTTTACATTTTCAACAACGTCTCAACTTTTTCATTGTTGGTGTTATTAAATAAAACCATATTCACTCTGTTGACGTTTAGCTCACACAGCCAACTTCTCGATTTAAAGACGAAAAGAAAATGGTTTGCTGTGAGATACTTTGCATGAACGCAGAAGCAGATACAGGCTCATGTTTCATAACTCCAAATATAATTGTTTCATGCTGTTGAAGATTTTGTAAGATTCAAAATATATTTTTCTTGATAAGTAAATAAATTATATTCATGTTTTCTCTAAATTTATCCTAAACAAAGCCTTATTTATGGAAAAAAATATTTTGAAGTTGAAGGTAGCTATATACTGTGTATTGTCATAATATAAAATCAGGAAAAAAACAAGTTTCTTGGAGGAAAAAGCCTTTTCCATGTGCAGTAAATTGGCATACAGATAAACTAGACCTGCTTTCAAACGGAAAGAAAGATAAATAAATGTAACCAAATAATTCTGAAATTTTAAGTTTAGAGAAGTCCAAAGTTTCAAAACTGTGTATGAAGCCTGAGTCGTTACATTTGACCAAAGTGTTGTTTTTTATTCTCTGTTTCATATAGAATGATTTTATGCAGTAACTTATTGCTTTTTATCTTGTATAATTTTGAATTTAAGGTGCATCAACCTCATACATTTGTATCAAGGACACATTAAAGACGATCTGCTCGAGTTGAAACTTGACTGAATAGATAAAGTTTTTGTTTCTTTCTCTCAAACAAGTCTCCCGTCGTCGTTTTGAACCCACTTCCTGTAACGATTCTGTTTTATGTTTTGATGCTTTGCATTTAATAAATGGTTCACTCCTCTGGACGTGGCTCCGTATTTCTGCCCCTCTAAAGACGAATGTGTTTCAAACAAAGAAACAAAAATAAAGAGGTCAAAATGGTTCCAGTCCAGAAAGACAAGCGAAGCTTCACAACAATTTTTTTTCCACTAAATGGAGACAGACGCTCAGAGACGCTTTCCGAATCAGAGCTGACCCCAACATAGACCAAAATAGACAGAAGATACTGAATGGATGAAAAGGTTCATTTCTCCACACATTCCTCTGTAGCCTTTGAAAAGGTGTGTGGGGAGGGGGGTGTTGATGTATTATTGATAATTCTCGGCTGATGCCCACACACTGCCGAGGCATTCGGACCGAGGTGGGTTTGATTTTGTGTTGCTTTCCAATTAATTTTGTGCCCATTGTGTGTGTCCTTAAAACATGAGGTGAAAAATGCTTTTCAGCCGCGGCATGTTTCACAGCGACGGCTTTGTGCCGCTTGTAATTTAATTTTCAGCTGAGAGTTTGAGAGAAAAGGCTGGAGTGTGCGAGCACTGGCGGGCCGCAGAAGTTCAACCGCTTCACAACAAAAACAAACTGGAGCTCTGAGTGATTTAAATCAAACCAGAAAGAAATCCTGCATAAAATTATTTTATATAATGACATTCTGATCTTGTTTCAATCCTGATATGAGCTTAAATCAAGACTTTGAAATTTGGACAGATTGTCTGTAAACAAATTTAAAAAAAGTAAGAATAGACTGAGAAATGCACTTTGCAATACAGTATTTACACAGAGCTGAATGACTGATGAAATTAGCTAAAGAAGTTAAAACTGAGTTGGTAAAAGTAAAAGCAGAACACTAAAAGTTAAAATAAGCAAAACAGCTGGAAACTAAAACTACAAGTAGCAAAGCTCTATCTAAAATCAGCAAAATGCTAGTTAAAGACTGGCTAGAAGCTAAAAGTAGTTAAAAGCTAAAAAGATCAAGGGGATAACTGAAATTAATAAAAGTTTAGCTGGAAGTTACAGTAAAGGAGGCATGATGCTAGCTAAAACAAAAAGTGTCAAAAGACCAAACAAAACTACAGCTGGTAAAAGGTTAGCTAAAAAATAATAGCAGCAGAGTTGAGTTTTTGTCAACTAGAAGTGACAAATAGGGAAAAATGCTCAAACTAAAAGCTAAAGTAGCAGAGCAGTCACAAAATGTTGTCCAAACTGAACAATAGTGGCTAAAACCTGAAAGTATCCTGAAAGATGTACAGTATTTTTTTTTGGATTATAAGGCACTTTAAGCAAAACAAAAAGATAAACTTTATTCAACTCACAATAACCACATTAATTTAGTTTGAGGTGAGTAAGCACAACCAGAATTAATACACAAGGCGCACCGGATTATAAGCCTCACTGTCGATTTTTGAGAAACTTAAAGGCTTTGAAGTGCGCCTTATAGTCCAAAAAATACGGTAAACAGGGCCAGTTTGCTGAAGCAGATTTCCAAGAGGCGTGATGTTTTTAAAGGAATTGAAGAGATCTTCCTATATTTATAGGGGAGTTTATAAATTGTTACATATTTAGATAATAGAAGTTATAAAACCTAAAAGTCATGGCATCGATCCAAACGAGCGGAACGTTTTGCTTTGGGAATGGCTAAAATAGCACAAATTATGCAGAAGTAATTTGTAAAAATGTATGAGAAATTAAAAAAAAAAGTGGAAAACAAAAGTTTAAACGCTGAACCTGAATTCTTGCAATAAGGACGACTAAGTTAAAAACACAACGAGGTATCCTGGTATCATCCACGTCTCCTGGACGCGATGACGTTTTTCAGAACCACGAGAGAAGCAGCTCTTTACTGTCTTCAATCAGAGGAATGTGGCCGTGGACCCACGCGAGCCTCGCTTACAGAGCAACAATGTTAACAATAATGCAATAACAATAATGTAATGGGTAATAACCAGAGCAGCTGAAGTGCTCCCTGGGCGAGGGAGCGGAGAGGAAGTGATCAGAACGGGCTTTCAGAGTTCCCAGGATCGTCTGTGAAATGAGAGTATCCAAAATGGCCATCACCACCGGATAATGTTACCGTCTGGAGATGTTAGAGTGAGCTCAAAACACATGGCTGGCACACGGTCACTGTATACAAATGCTTTTGTCATGGTTCACAAAAAACTGAGGTTTTCATGGTGAAATATATCTCGAGTCTTGATTGTTGCTGTCATTGACACAGCTGCTCGAGCTGTTTGGTTATTTGGATTGTTCTTCTCTGTGAGGTACCTGCCTCATGTATGTTAACAGTTGTCAGACAAGCAGAGAGGAGGTAAAGCTGCACTGTATGGTGGTCTCTACGTATCAGAACTGAAGAAGCATTTTAGCTGAGAGATGAAACATCAAATACAAAAATCTGCACCATCTGCCAGTTTGACCTTGGGTTGCATTTCTTCTTGCGTCCACATCCTGGGAGGTTGGTTACGGTCCCATGTAGGCCTGCTGCAATAAACAATAAATCAATTAATCGCATGATAAATTAAAATTATCGACCTGATTTTCATTTTTCAGGTTTATCATGTCTTCGTGTCTCTCTCTCTACTGAAGACACTGGATGATGTGGCTCAACTCCGGCGCTCTTCACTGACCCCTCCCTTTCTCTTTTCTCCTTAAATCCATTTTAACATCCAAAATCATGTTTTTGTATCGTTAAAAGCAGCTAAGCTGAAAAACTAAGCTAACAGGTCGAGCTCGGTGGGGGGAAAAACCTCTGTCTTGTCAAAGCTCCAAAATTCACTGTTGAAACCCCTGCCTTCATCAAAAAAGTTGCATTTCTCTGCAAAAAGAAGCTGAGAACTTTTTTTTTTTTTAATAAAAGCTTTGTGTGACAAATGGTATGCTAAAGATCCTGATGCATGCATTATGCTATGCTATAGTTAGCTATGCTAGCTATGCTAAAGAGCTCAAACCACACAGAGCATCCGCCATTTTGAGAACCAAAAAGCAGGAACGAGAGGGACCACGTCACACCAAAGGGCCTCCCTCCCATTTTTCTTAAAAGACACACGCTGCTCGCTTCCTCACTATCCATCCTTTGGTTCAAACTGTTTTATACTGCCATCCAGTGGTCAAAAAAGGTAATGCACACAAAATTGACCATTTCTTATTAAATTTGGCAATGACTAATTATTGACAAATTTCAAACAATATTATCGTTTATCGCAATAATTTCTGACACAATCACCCAGCAAAATTTGTTATGACAGGTCTAGTCCCATGCACCTTACAGTCTTGGAAAAATGAAAATGAGCAAGCCCATAAATGCACAAGTCGTAAGTTTTAGACTAGCTCTGATTTTCATTTTTTACTGTAAAATGTTAGAAGATGAAAGGCTGTGAATGAGCTGAGATTCTGAAACAAGCTGGCATGTAGGCTTTCATAACACAAACAGGTTGAAACGTTCAAATATTCTCAAGACTGTAAATTTGCTTCAGATGCAAGTCCGATATTTCAGGTCTAAGGTTGTGGTTCTTGACTAGAAAATGGTAGAAAACTCCCTTTGGATTCAGAGTGAACAAGACTCCCAGGTATCTGAACTCCACTGAGTTCAGATACCGGGGAGTCTTGTTCATGAGGAGTAGAGAAGAGGGACTGACTGACTGGAGTGGACTCTTCCACATTAATGAGGGTGCTGCTCCGGTCTGTCATGGAGAAGAAGGAGCTGAGCTCAATTTACTGGTTCATCTACGTTCTAACGCTCACCTATGGTCAGGAAGTCTAGACCTCGAGTGAAAGAATAAGGTCTGAGATACAAGCAGCTAAAATAAGTTTAGGGTGGTCGGGCTCAGACCTGGAGAAAGACGGAGGATCTTTGTAATTCGGGGGGATCTCGACGAGAAGTCGCTGCGCCTCCACATTAACAGGAGTCATCTGGGGTAGTTTGAGCATCTGAATCGGGACCTTCTGGGTGCCTTTCTGAACTCGTCCCATTGGGAGGAGATCGCAGGACAGACCCAGAACTCACTGGGGGAATTATCCTTCCTCCCTGGACTTGGAACACCTTCAGGATCCCAATTAGGAGCTTGAAAATGTTGCTGGGTTTCCCTTCGGTTAGCTCCATAAACTGACCTAACAAAAAGCAAAAATGTCTTCAGCTTTGTGTTTCTTTGTGAAAGTTCCAAACCGAACAGGAAGTTCCCTGGATATGCAACTACTATATTTTCTGGCATATAAATCACTCCAGAGTATAAGTTGCATCAGTAAAAAAAAGCATCATGAAGAGGAAAAAAAAAAACAAGTCACTTTGGCATATATGTTGCATTTATCATGTGTCACCGCTGACCCTTCGCGTTTATTATAAATTTTTTCAAAACGGCTTCATTTTGCCTGGGTGGCGTGGTGCCATCCATCCATCGTGGCCGGAGCCGCTACTCTCCAGCGTTCCTCCTCAGCTGAGTGAAGAGAATGTGCACGGGAGGACTCGCTGTTGTAGTTCTTCGAAATTTAAAGCGTCAGTCAAAAATTGCCTTATGAATATGGGAAAAAACATATACAGGTAGTCCTCGACTTACGACGGAGATCCGTTCTCACGGCAGCGGCGTAAACCGAATTTGACGTAAGTCGG
>JARVGQ010000002.1:11518647-11529701 GCA_031762355.1 Hypsolebias martinsi | reverse complement strand
TTGATGAGTTATGTATTTTGCTTTATTAACTATAAGAATGATTATGTTTAAATTGATAGTTTGAATTGATTTTGTTTGAGAGGGAGCAGATATGATAAGAAATTTTCTTCTTCTGCTTCCTTTCATTTTATATTTGTTTTTTAATTTTTTTGAAATTGTATTTGTGTTTTTATTGGAAATTAAATGAAATAAATAAATAAAATCTGTGCTGGTTCATGAGATATTTTGCTAACAAACAGACATGGCTGAAGCCAAGGAAGAATGCTGAAGTTTTAAGGATAAATATTACAGTGCATCTTATTTAAGCTCAGTATCTGTAAAACTGAGTCATAGCAGTGTTAAAGCCACTTAGCTGTGGCAGCCATCTTGAATTGATTTGACTCTAAAAATTAATGAGTTGTAGATGTCAAATTATTATTTTCTAAGAATTTCAAAACCTGGTCCCAGGTTCATGAGGTTTATTGCTAATGCTATGGTCAAACACACCAACAAAAATATGATCTCTTTCTAGCTTTGGCAGCAGGAGATAATTTTGTAGAACTATACAAAATGATCCATAAGCCTTTAACTATTAAATCATGTTTTATTTATTTGTTTATTTTTACTTTTTATTTTGAGATATTCTCAAGTTAGATCACCATACCACAAAGAAATCAGGTTCTGGAAGACTCTGCTCTACTTTTCTCTGGAATGAACGAAGGATTGTAGATTAGCTCAACGAGGAGGACGCCAGGGAACAGGAGGAAATCATTAACTTCCAGTTTCTGTCCAGCTATGGATTTTAAACTTTCCCTAAATTCCTTGCATATTTGTTTTGGTCCAGTTCCTTTTTATGCTAAATTTATGACATTTCTAATTGTTTTAAATAATTAATTCAAACAATAAAACTACACTCATGACTCCATTTTTAGTTTGAGACATTTGCACAATTAAAATATTTTGACTTCACATTTTCGTGTTACGTTAATAAACCAGTAGTACAAAAAAACGTGTCCGATTTATTCATCCTCCCATCTTCTGCCGCTCGTTCTGGAGTCAGATCTCGCAGCTTGAGCAGGGAGGCCCAGACATGTCTTTTCACAACCACCTCCTTCCAGCTCTTCTGGGAGGATTTGAAGGTCTCTCATGTTTTGGGTCTTCCTCTGGGTCTCCTCCAAGTTGGACATGCATGGAAAACACCTAGCTGGAGGCATCTTTACCAGATGCCCAAACCACCTTAACTGGCTCATCTGGATGAGGAGGAGCAGCGGCTCTACTCTGAGTTTCTCCCAGATAACTCAACTTCTCACTCCATTTCTAAAGGACAGTCATGCTACCTATGGAAAAAAAAAATATTTGTGATAGCCTGTATCCATCTTGTTCTTTCGACTACACTACACAAAGTTTATGACCACAGGTGAGGGTAGGACTGGCAAACAGCTCAGCTCCCTCTTCACCACATAGGGCCAGCACAGAGTTGGCTACAAACCACTGCAGCGAGAACTGGAGATCACATCACGACTCCAACAAGACCACATTGTCCACAAATGGAAATGGGTAGATTGCCACCAGCTGTTACGGCGCTCATTTCATTATTAAGTCAAATTGACAACAGAGCAATAGAGTACAGTTGTTAAACAGCTGGTTTTTAACTTTGTTTTGGTAAACTTGAGTCCATTTGAACCCAGTGAAAATGCTCAGCCACAAAACATTAATTAACTTAACACTTTACACTAATTTTACATTAAAAAACTTGAGCAGCTTGCATTAAATAAAACAAATACATAAGAAAAAGAATGAACAAAACACAGATCTAAAATTTAAAAACAAAGATGGCAGTGTCTGTAAACCTTTGAGATATTCAGCTGTGCTAAAAGTTCTACTTTTAAACATTTTACAAATATAAAACTGGGTGAAGGGTCTGGCCTCCAGGTCTCTCTTGTAAACGAGTCCTCGAGGCTCAATGGGATTAAAGTGTCTAAATAAAGGTTGAATGAAAAAAGACCGGGTGAAGGACAAAAGGGAGATTTTTTGCCTCCCGCTTCTGCTGGGCTCTTCAGTTCGAAGTATTTTAGGAATTCACCCAAGTTTTCTGCTTATTCTCTAAACCTTTTCATGGATTTTAAAACTCCAAATATATTCAATCAAAATTGATAAAAAGAGGAACAATGTACAACCTCATCCTCTACGAAGACGACGGTAATAACATGTTACCTGCTTTTTGTCTTTCATCTCTCTGGGATCCCAAACAGCAATTTTCTGCCTGGATTCTTCTCGTGAAACTTGACAAAGGAAGGACATTCCTCCTGACAATAAACACTCCTGGAAAGGAACGTACAACAGTTAGAATGAAGGAATAGTAAAAAATTATTCCTCTGTCTAAATAAATACTTCAAATATGTGAGTTTTATGATTTTGATGTAGTGTTATGATTTTAGTACTCTTAGGTCTTCAGCATCATATTTACTGTAACTACAAGGAAATGTGAGAAGCTGAACTGTTAATATTTAACTGAAACCTGAACGGTTTTGCATCAGCCTCACTTTCCAGTAATGTTACAAAGTAGCCACAGAGATCAATTTAAATGTCTACGTAGCAGTTTGAGGTTTTTCACACACTATGAGTGCTGATTACACAATGACGCACTGAAACTTTCTATCCAGAGTGAGTACAGGTATGTCAGCCAGTCTCCACCGCCGTGTTTCTGTTCAGGTAGCCCGGCTCGTCTTTGACCCTGAACTACTGGGTCAAACCATCACAAGGTCAGGGAGTCCACTCCGTGCATTCCTCTGCTTTTAATGGATCACTGCCGAGGAGTTTCACACTGCAAAGGAAGAGGCTGGGAAAACAAAGGAACATGTTCTCACAATAATTTAACATTCTTTGATAACTTGCTTTAGCTGATAAACTTCAGCAATGTTCTACTCTAGTTCTGAAAAAGTTAGGACGTTGAGTAAAGTATAAAGAACAAGATGCAAGGATTTGCAAACCTGAACCCATAAAACAATGGAACATAATAAATGTATCAAAAGTTCAAATTAAGAATTATTTTTTGGAAAACAAACAAAAAAGGGCCAGGAGCACGTTTCCTGTGAAGCATCCCTTCTTCTTGAACAACAATCTGAAAACATCTGGGAACTGAGGAGGCCGGCTGCTGGAGTCTATTAAACCATACTCTTCTTCACTGATGGTGCATTTCCAGATGTGTAAGCTGCCCATGCCTGAGGCACTAATGTATCTCCATACAATCAGCGAGGCAGACTTAAACAGTGCACTGATAATCAGTTGGATACTTCCCCTCTTCTTTGTTATGAAGTCTGCAGTTTCCAAAACAAACTTCAAGTTTCAATTAGTTTGACAACTGGACGGTCAACAGTCCATTTTAAATGAGCTTTAGTCCAGAGAAGACTGCAGCGTGTCTGGATGGTGTTCACATAGGCCTTCTTCTTTGTGTGATATAGCTTTAACCTGCATGTACAGCACAGTGAACTGTGTTTATGTGCAATATTTGGTGGAAGTGTCCCTGAGCTCATGCTGTGAGGTCCTTAACACAATCTGGAGGTGGTTTAAGGCCTGAGGTTCTGAGGGCTCAAAGATCCTGTCCCATTTTGTACTTTGAGCTCAGTTTTTGCAAGGTTTTTGACATATTTTAGAAATTATGAACTGTAGATGAAGAAATATTTAAAGTTCCCACAATTTTCAGTTGAAGAACATTATTTAGAAAGTTTCCGCTGCTTAAAAAGTTTGTTGTAGACAGGTATAAAAAATAAAAAAGCCTGACTGCAGTGAAGCTTCAGGTTTTTATTTCAGGTTGTCTTGAAAGAACAGTCTCCATGAAAGTGACCCACTGCACCATCAGATTAGTCATTATGATCAGTTTTTATTGCGTCACATTTATTCTTACAGTTTCAGCTGAGAATAAACTGAAATCATATAATGTTAGAAGATTTGTATAAAACCACACGGACAAGAACATCATCTCACACTCTCTGTGAAAGCATCTTGATGTAAAAAACTAAACTAAAAACAGACACTTTAATAAACACCATAATTCTAAAAATCAATAACAATTTGTCGAAAATCTTAAAAAAACATGAAACCGATTACAGAAAAGTAGGATTAAATAAAAATACAACTCACACACATTCATGTGTGCTTATAAACAAAAGCATACACTACAAAGTTACAAATAATTTAATAAAAATGTTAAAATCTGTTCCACCTTCATCTTCAGTTCTTCGCCGTCAGATGAGCTTAGACTCTCTGACGTTCCTGAAGGCTACGCTGGTCTGATGTCTGGATGACAACTCTCTGGGGAAAAAAAATGCAACAAAGGAAAATTGAATTCTTATTAGGAACATAAAACAAATTCAGATTATGACCTATTTCTGATCACACTTCAATAAATGTTTGAGCCTAGGGGAAAAAAAAAAAGCAAACTGACACATTGATTTTATTAAAATTACAAAACCACAAGACAAACGTTAGCATTTAGTTTTTGGATTATAATTATTTTTTTTAATTGGTGGAATATGCCACAATTAAATTCATGAGCAACACTTCAGAAAAACTATACATACTATAAACACTTGCATTTATTTTGACCATTTCATGAGTCCCTTACTTTGAAAATACAAAGTTGACTATTTCTACCATTTCACCTCCGTTCAGCAGTTTTTATGCTGAGCAAACAGTCTCTTAAGGCTTCTACCTTTCACATCTGTCAAAAAAGTCCAAAGTAGTGTTGAAAGCTGACAGTTTAAGTTGAGGTGAAAAATTCCAAGTAGCTCAAAATTCTTTATGAGCATTTATTTTCCCGTCAAAACAAATGACTGAATCAGTGTGTCCATTCATGAAAGGCCACAATGAAACTGTTAAAACATTTAGAGTGGGTGTCACGTTGGGAGCACACAACAGTGGTGGGCATATATAGGTGAGGCTATGCACCCCCCACCCCACCCACACATGGACTGTGCGATGAGGGGGCAGAGTAAGTGAAGGGAGTCGAGGAATGAAAGCAGCCAACATCAGTTTGGTGACTGAGCTCAGGTTGCCTCTGTTACTGAGGCTGTGCGACAGAATCTTCACACACAATGAGGGTGTTTTAAAATGAAAAGTAAACCCCACCCCCCGTATATTTAAAGTATGAAATACATAAATACAAACATGGGTCTTACACAGAAAAAATTTAAATACTGTATACACAAACAGAATAAGACCACTCCACACTTAATGTGAATAATTTATGTGCAATCATTGTAAGATGAAGGGAACTGGAGACACACTGGCCACCATAATGTGCTCTACCAGTCAAACCATTCCTTTTGCTGTGGCTTGAAGAGACACCAGAGACACCTTTACAGGTCTCAGCGCAGTGACACCTGACAGTAACCCGGTCATCGCAGAGTCTATGTTTACATGCACTGTATGTGAATGTTAAACTAGTAGGGCGGATTTTGTTTGGCCGCTGACTGAACAGCAGAATCAGGTCTAGTTAACATGAGACTGTTTCTGAGTGAAGCCGTAGCATTTCTGCTGTTTGTGTACATAATTGCATTTCTCTGACATTAAATCGTCTGAATCCAGGTCTCAGAGTGGAGGTTATTGGAAACCTTTGGAAGAAATGTGGAATTGCGCATGCACAGTATGTATGGCTGCAGAGAGCAGTGTTTCCGTGTTTGCATGAGTAGATGAACAGTAACAATGGTGGACGGTGAAGTGCTGTCTGTGCTGGTTACCCTTTTTAACAGGTAGGAGCAACGCAACGTCACCTTTGGTCCAAACAAACATTCACGTATTCACAATTTTGGATGCAACCGTTTATATGCTCGAGACTCGAGTTTACGAATGTAAAAATCACAGCGCCAGCTAGTGACCTGCATGGAAACTTCAGCAGTCACTGAGAACTGCCATGCTCACATAAACGTGTTTCCCGTCCCACAAAAAAAAAAAAAAACACTGGAAAAACTAACGTTTTCAGAGATCGTTCACAAGTGAACAGTCTGTTTAAGTATTCTTATAGAAATAAATTTACATAATTTATAATATGTAACTTAGGAATGCAGTTAGTTGAAGACAAACGGGTCTGAGCAGTCGAAAACAGTTAAACTGAGTTAACCATTGGGTCAGCCCAATCAGCGAGTTTCATCACTCCAACTAAAAGTTTACTGAACTCCTGGAGCACCTAATGGTCATCACCACTGCTCAGATGGACTGAGACGTACGGCAGTCTTAAAACACCTACATTTGTGTAGGAAGACAAACATTTGGTTGAGAAAACTGTGACAAACAAGACAACTCACAGTACAGAGGAATACATTTACCCTGACTCCTGTAGGAGGACTTCATCCTCTTTCTAAATACAGTACTCCATTCTCAATGGGTGATGTCATGGCTGATAAGGCACAAACTATTAATAACTATTCAACAAAATGCTTAAAAATGACAAAACTATGCATTTAATATCTACTTCATTTCTAAAGCTGCCATCTTTAAAATTTGTTTTTGTCACATTGCAGGATTTAAGTAGATGAATGAATGATGCTGCGATGCCTGCAGATACAAGATGTTTCAGCATCACACATTTTCAGAAGTAGTGAAAAAAGAACTCCTAATTAATATACAGTATATTAACGTACCACACACCGACCACAAATAATGTGATAAATTACAGAACAACACTAGAAACTTACTTTAAGCTTCAGTCAAAACAAACTGTACATGTTTTATGGGTAAGGAGGAGACAATGGATTCAGGTGAGGACCGATCCAAACAATGGTGATGACCGGGAGGAAGGAAAAGTAAGATAAGGTTAGCACATTTGTACTTGTGGGTTCAGCTGACAGTAAATCTCCACCTCTTCTTTGATAAAACTGTGGATGGCAAAGAGTTCACTGAAGCTGCATCTTTGATGTGTCATTGGTACTTCCCTTCATCAACTGAATTTGACCAACAGTGTCCTGACAACTTAGTGACAAGTTCTGCCTTTCAGACATGGAGACAAAAGATTCAGTCATACACCACCAACCTTTACAGCACCCCCCTGTCTCACCCTGTCCCTGAGCAGGTGCTCACAGTGAGATAGCAGATCTCAGATCCAATCTAATATACGGGTAGGAAGTAGAAGGAAGTTACTAAAGAACTCTACCGTGACAGTTTATTTAAAACAAGCGATGTGCAGATCAGAGAGAGAACAAACTGAGATGACATCTGTAAAAATATTCCTGAAACACAGTTTTGCTTCACTCTCTTTGATGGATGTGCAAAATAAAGGTGGGACTTTCCCATTATGTTCATAGGAACAAACGTTACAGTAAATTTGTGGAAAACTCAAATCCCTGCACGCTTTAGCATTTATCTGAATGGTTGTATCTTTTATGTTCTAAAACTAAAATGTTAAATTGTCCTCAGTGGGGGTGGGGGCTGATTCAAGTGCCATAATGTTTAAAAACAGATACTATTGTATTGTCTGTGCTTAAAATGAATTTGCTTCAGAATTCATTACTGTAATCAGTTGTGATAAAAATATGAAACAACAAACTAATACAACTAAATAATAAATGTCTGCTAAAGCACTGACTAACCTCTTTGAAATGGACCCAAAATTAACCATCTTCTGTATCACAGAGTCAAAACTATGAATTTTAAAAGAAGCAAACAGTTAAATGTTTAGATTTTAACAGGTGACATGTTTGCAACAGGTCAAAAATTACAAAAGCAAAAATGTGATTATATGGAAAAACAAGTCCTTGTATCTTGCTCACAGATAAATTAAGGTATGCACCATATTTTACTCAGGCTTTAGTTTCTTTTACATTTATTATCTTGGTGTTAACATTACAGTGCTCAACTCTGACCCTTTCCATTCACTGCTTGCCGTCAAACCAAACTTCCCCGTTATAACTGAAGATAGGCAACAACCTATGACATATTTCTGGGCAATATCTCAAAAGCTGAGCCTTTTCCATTTTTCTAGGAGGCATGACCGATTCTTTATTTCTCCTGGGAAAAGAAAATCTATGCGTGTACCTCACAGAGAAAGTTATGATCTATTCATCTTATTTTACTTTAGTTCAGGCATGAGGGGTAAACTCACTGGGTGTGGTTCATTCATGGTTCAACAACTTTTACAATTTATCTGTTAGCTTTTGGACACGTTCTACAAATAGTAAGGTGTGGGTAAAAAAAAAAAAAAAAAACTCTTACTGACTACATTATGTTCTGCTGGCTGAAAAATGAACTCATTTTATTAAAAACTGAACCTATGAAACATGTACAGGTTTACCATGCAATCTGGTATTCAAACTGAAAATTGCACAAAATGGGGATTCTTCTGGAGATTAGGCACTTTTAGTAACTTGGAAAGGTAAAGTGCGTAAAGAGAATGAATAACTACTCCAACAGTAAATTAGGAGCTCAGTTTAATATAACATGGCAATGGTGAAAGCCTAACATGAGATTAGTTTTGATTTGCAGAAAATATAATAAGAGTATCACATGCAGCACATTATATACAAGTCAACAAACGGTTATACAGCAATCTATAGCAAAAGTCTGGAAAAGAAAAGAACCTATATAAACTTTGACCTAGAATTGTGACCTTGACCCAGGAGCTGGGGTATGTGACACTGTCTAGTGATGATGCATATGTGTAAGAAGATTTTTAAAAATGATCTTGAGCATATCAGAAGTTATGGGAGGAACAAGAGGTTTATAGAGGTACGGATACAATACCATAATAGTGTATGCCCACTTTTTGACAGGCGTCTAAAAATTAGATGCATGTTTTTTTTAGCCAAGTATGATCACATTTAATGGTCAAAGTTGTATATCTGAAGGTTTTACTGAATGATATTGATATCTTACAGAAATGTTGGAACGACACACTCATAACTTGTTACTGATGCACTCTTTAGATAGAAAAATGATAATTTGGGAATTTGTAAAGCTTGTAAGACTAACAATGTGTGCAAAAATGTGTGGAAAACAAAAATACATTTTAAACACCATCAGCCTATTGGGCATGATCAATTTGACCACATTAAAGGCAAAATGGCTAGAAGGAGTACAAAAGGCAGTCACATACCAGGTTTTTCATGTTGACTTGAGGCGCCTTAACAGTTTTTACTTGAAGAATTACTGTAGTGAGAAAATCCAGTGCAAAATATAAATAAAAATGTGACAAGTTTTTACATATGCAACAAAGTCAAGCTGTTCAAAACCTTTGTCATGCTGATTTTTGACAAAGTTGAAAGTGGCTGACAAATTACATTTGATTTAAAAATAAATAAATAATTAAAACAAATAAATAAATAAATAACTCACAATTGATCCAAAAACTTCAGCTAAATAATAGACAACTTAAGTTCAATATTTAAAGAAGCTGATATATTTTTGCTGCACTCTAACAAGACTGAGTCAGGTCCTCTGGACAGATTATTCTATGTTTAAATATTTTGCCTGAGAATCTTCACCAGCATTTTGCATTTTATCCAAAACACTTCTTCAGTCTGACAAGCTATAAAACTCACCAGCAAACTGTTTATCCACTATGAGAAGGTGCTGAAGACTGAGTTTGTTGTAGCTTCTCAGACTGTCCAGAGGACCTGACTCAACCTGGTTAGTTTCATCTATCTGCATTAAGCATCCATCAGGACATTTTTGTAGTTGCATTTCTATCAAACACCACCAGTTTGTAATGTTTCTGTGGAAAAGTGCCTTTCTTTCTTGGTGTGCCTGAAAGGCTTGAGGCAGAATCTTTCATCGAGCAAACACTAAGGAGTGGGATATCATTGAGTTTTTCTTTTCACTTGTGTGCGACCTGCAGAACGTCATTCTTCTCATGGGTAGAGCCTGCTGTAGTTTACGCCAGCTGAAACGCACACCAAACAACAGCTGGGAATCGCTGGGAATCAGGAGTGAGCTCATTAATGTTTAAGACCAAACTGGTGTTGTGTGACAAGAGAATAGTAATCATGGAAGGCATGCCTGCACATTTACTGAAATGCAAACAGATTAAAAAACAAACTTGTGCAATACAGTTGTCATCATAAATTACAGCTCTAATATTTCATAATAGGTAAATGTGACTTTACAATTTTCCTGTTTTTAATCAAGGAAATAAAAAAAATATGGGACAAAAGGTGTTGTCTGAAAATTTATACACACAGTTCTCTGAAATATCGCCGTTGAATAAAAATTCAGTGAAAACTATATAAAAGCTTAAATCATAACCTATTATTTCAAAACAACTTGCCATTTTGTAAACTAAGAGGCTAAGGCAGCCTCTGTGTTCACCTTATTTAGTTATTCAGTGTGCTAAAACTAATGATTAAAGTTCATCCAGAAAGTTTTTGACTTGGACTGCTCAACTCAACTTGCAATTGGGAAAAAAAAAAAGGTTTTTAGTAATTACTTATCTTCATGCCAAATGCAATAAACAGGAGTAAATCAACAAATTTGACAATATTTAGTGTGATCTCATTGCCACTAAAACGGTTCCAACATGTCTTTGGAAACTAAAATTTTAGGTAGGCTTTGTGGAGGCAGACCTTAAGAGACCACCTGCATGACACACTTTGGTTTGTTGCTGGTTTTTAATCAAACAAAGTCCATCAGTCTATGTGAATGCATGAATGTGCAGAGCATGAATTGTGTACATGTTAAAGGTGCTGAGGCTCTGCATGTATCAGTTTAGTCAAAGCTAAAGTTTACTTAACTTCCAGTGGACTGATGCTTGCAGCCTCAGCACCATTTGACAAACACACACATGCTTGGTTATGTTATAAAATAGGTGGGCACAGGTGCAGAACTGGTATGACAAGTTGGTGGGATGGATATTGTTGGGCACTTCCATGCAGGACACAAACTAAAAACCCTATAATTTTTTTTTTTTGCTTTTCCCACTTTATGAAATCAGTAATATCTTGGGATGCAGAACAAAACATCCAGAATAACTTTAGCTGTTGTTTTCAGCTCCACAGCTGAATGTTTGGCTAGTGAGCTAGTAGCTGCTATATTGCTGAAGGGGACTGAACCAAATCAAAGCATTTGAGGGGGGGGGGGGGGGGTAGAAT
>JARVGQ010000002.1:11464776-11476779 GCA_031762355.1 Hypsolebias martinsi | reverse complement strand
CTTTGTTTTGTTTTGTTTTTTGAATGTCCAGAGGACCAGACTTAGCTTTTTTAGATGTGTAATTATTCTTTAGATAATACAATCTAAATGTCAACAACAATGAAAAGTCATCAAATTTCAGAATTAAAGGCAAGCTTTACAAATTTCATTTCTTGACAAAAGTTTTAACTAAAAGAAAACAAAAAACAAACCTAGCATTTCTTGAAGGAATGCAAATCACTAGCCAGTAGTTTTTAAACATCTGAGAAGGTAAATGCAACTTACAAAATGTGTTACAGCACTCAGAAAAGGTGCTAAGGATAAATCTCAGCTACTTTCATGCCAAATTTAATCCTGTATTGGTAAAATTGGCTAAGTTATAGCTATTTTTTGTGTTTGATAAGGTCAGTAAGCTGTGGCATCGTCTTTAATTGGATGCAAGGAGCTTTAAACCTCAAATCTGGAAACATAAAAATATGAATTTGTTATCTTGCTGAACTAACTAACTAGAGTATTTTGCCATAAAGCAAGTTGTTCTGTTTCTTCATACATTGGGCCGACAGATGTCTCCTTCATAACATTCTACCTGATAGTTGAAGTCACTACTTTCTCTCAAAGTGTCTATGTTGAGGAGGCACTTCCACACACTTCCTCTCAGGCTGGGAGGAATGCCCATCCGAATAAAACGCTCAATCTGAAAAATAAAAAAATTACGCTCACGCATCAACAAACATTTTTCCCCTTTAAAAAAGATTTTAC
Source organism: Hypsolebias martinsi (assembly GCA_031762355.1). Lineage (NCBI taxonomy): Eukaryota > Metazoa > Chordata > Actinopteri > Cyprinodontiformes > Rivulidae > Hypsolebias > Hypsolebias martinsi. Next base: position 11,476,041 of record JARVGQ010000002.1, on the reverse strand, counting down.
AAAACTCACCTGACTCTTGCAGATAAAACTGGCTCCATTCCAGTAGCTGAGCAGCTCACAAAGCTCTTTAACTCTGGCTGCGCTCAGCTGGGGATAACTAACAACAAAACAAGGTTATGATTCATCAACCTTGGGATTAGGTCACTTTCTGCTGCAGAAACAATGATTAATGGTGAATAAAAGTAATAATGATCTCAAATGATCTAAAGAGAGACTTCTGAAATCCTCTTTTTAAAGCACTAAATAATTTATTTTTGCTGTTTTTTTTTGTTATATTACAAAAATAAAATAGCTACATTACAATGTGGAAAAATCTGACCTGACTTCCCATTATTACATCACCAGAAAAGCTTAATTTGAGTTTCTCTGTGTAAACACCGTAATTTACATAATTAGCAATGAGCTCGATTAAGTGTTTTTGTTTGTTTCTTCAAACAAAAAAGGTGCAAGTGCAAAAGGAGGTATACTGTATTTGAAACAACAAATAATATAAATAACGTAATATAATTAACCTCATAAGTTAGTTTTTTTTTTTTTTCTTCCCCTCATTATTTTACTGTTAATTGCCATGAACCTGTCCCGCACCTGTAATCGTGACATTGGTGATGAAGTTTCCGGTCCTTTTTTTTAGTTAAAGCAAAGCCGAATTCGTCAAAACGTAAACTTTCACTGCGTCGTTTAAATGTTGAGCTTCTTCTGCTGACGGTGCTGCTGCTTCTCTTTCCCATGTTTAAAAAAAATTACAGATTTTCTTCTGCGTTTCTAAAACAATAAATTAAAATCACTGCTGCGTTTGTGAGCCGCTGTCAGTCAAACCAACGGTTGCTCTAGCACCGCCCCTTTTTCTACGTCATCGTAACTTTAAAAATGGGCGGGATAAACCGAAGATTTTTTTTTTTCCTCTTAATCTTTATTGAAAAATTAACAATTACAAACACAACGAAAAACAAGATAAACATTTAACTTATTTATTTTATGGTAAAATATTCAAAACTTTGGTCTCCCGTTAATCATTTTTGCTTAGGCCACAAAACTGTATCACCATATTCTATCAACATTGCTACACATTATACTCTATACATCATAAGACTGTCTACAATGAATTGTTATGTAATGTAATTATTAAAGCTTGTGAGTTATGAGATTGAGTCAAATAAGAGCCTATGGGAATTTTTCTTCTCGTTAATGGGTCTTTGCTGCCCTCTTGTGGACAATAAGCAGAGGCTGTACTGATTTTAAAACCAGGAGAACCTCAGTGTTATCTGACAGAAACATATTTTTTATGTAAACACTTACCATACTGTCACACATATTTTTTTCTTGTGTCAAATAGTTAATTAAAATACTGCCACTTTAAAATGATTCTTGGGAAAAGAAATAAACAAACTTAAAGGGGTTTTGTCACCTTCTTGTGGCCTTTTAGCGCTTTTCAGTCACCAAATTTGGTCATTCAAACTAACGTTTCCGTTGTAGAGTTTCAAAATAAACGTAACTTTTTTTTTATTATTTAGCTCAACATGTATTATAACTTAACATTTTGTTCACATACATTTTATAGTGGGTAGGCTATATTATGTAGTTTCAGATTTGCATTTAACTTTTTTTTTTTAAATAAAAGAAAACCATATAGTTCTTTTATGCGGTTTAGGAAAAGAAAAAAACGGTCATTAGTCAAAAACATGCATGGTATTAAACTACAATTGCTTATTCTAGATTATTTTGAAGATAAAATACACATGGATATTTTTATTACAAAGCAATACAAAAGAATGATCAGTCTGTTCAAAATATTCTGAAAATGCACAAAAACATTTTAATGTTTTAATACAAACGTAAAAGCCTTTACAATGAATGAAATATCATTTTGTATCGTTGTTAATGCTGTAGTCACTGACAATCCATTGCCAGCAAAGGATTATTGAAGAAAAACAATTTAAATATTAGTTTCTCTCATTGTTTATTATACATTCTTATTTTTAATAGAGTTTTGTTTTTCATTTAATTGCTATTATGCATGTTCTATGATACAGCATCAAGAAAGTTGTAGACATCAGTATATTACTCTGCAACAGATTTGTCAGTGATGCGTGTCTCCACTTTGTAAACTGTCTGGTAGCCGTCATCCCAGGCATACAGCTCTTTGTCTCCAGGGTGATAATGGATGCTGCTGTGGCTGGTGTAGCGCTTTGGGAAGAACATCACTGGACTCTCATTGCTGTCAGGAAAGAAAAGTACAATTGGCTTTTAGACAACAGTTTAGTAAAGAAATGTATCTTCCTGAAACGAGTCAAATAGTTGTGGAAAGATGGTGCATCCTGTAAATGCGAACCTGTGGATGGTGTCATGGATGTCGTACAGACACTGGATGGTGGAGCGTCCTCCAAAGCGTGTGTTGTAGACCACATAAAGGGTCCCACACATGAGGAAGGCTCCTTCAGCGTCCCTGCTTCTGCACTGGGTATCCCAGGTATACTCCACAGACAAAGTTCCTAATAACGACATACAGAAAAAAATATTAATATGTGCCAGATTGTATTTCCTAGTTCAAGTTCTAGAATCTTTATAATCCTCAAGAGGAATTTGTTTCACAGTCATACAAAACATCCATACTAGATAAGACATTGAAACATTAAAATAACAGTACAAAAATCATCATTGTTTGTTGAGAAGCATGATCTCTACAGTGTTGAATGAGTTTTTCAGTCTGTTCGGCCTACATACCTGCGTCCAGATGAAAGCAACCTGAACTCACCATGAAGTGGATGATCAGGATCTGCCAGAATCAGCCTGGCCTTGTTCACTGACCTCACCTTGTGTAGGTCAGTGAAGTTCTGCAGGGCTATGCAAACTAAAAGTGTGTCTTCAAGTTTGACCAAGGTTCTTAGAGAACTTGCTGCAGTTCTTTTGTGGATTTACAATGTTTTGTTGTGTTTTGTGAGCTTTAAAATATTAATAAAATAAATAAGGGTTGTTATATCTACCTTTATCCAGTTTGGTAATGATCAGGTTGCCTCCGTACTCAGGATCAGCATGAATAACCCAGAGGCCGAGCTCATCAACAGCCATGTCCAGGTAGGTGTTGGGATTCAGGCTGTATACTGGAAGCTGACCTGCTCCTGGAAGCAGAGTGCTATCCACTACAGTACCGTTCAGTAGATCCACCTTTTTTGAGAGGAGGAAACGGTTGGAATCAGAACTATTTCAAGCCATTTCAAAAGATTTGTTGTCTAGGTGTTGCCTCAAAAGATTCATAAACATTGCTTGGTTTTATTTTCTGAAAGCTATTTGCCACGGACTCCAAAACACTCAAAAAGTGTCTTGAGAAAAAGTTGCTTCAGTGGAACAAAATTGTTTCTTTTGGCTCTGCGGTCTCACTGACCTCAACTAACAGAGAATGAGAGGAAACGGTTCAGAACCCACTCCCAGATGACGAAGCTCCTGCAAAGTGTTCAGACTCTGAACAGCTGCTCTGCACTTCAACAAAACTCTGCTTTAATATCAGCTGTAGATGGTAAATTGTGCAGTTGGTTGCAACTCTACAGAACAAACAGTTTCACTCCACCTTACTGGATTAAAAACAGTTCATATGAAGAGACATGTCTTGTTAGCGTGAAGCAGGTTTTAGTTTCCGCATCTCACTCACATACCTTCAATATCTGGTTGGGTGTATCTGCTTTGTGGTAATAGAGGAATCCGTTATAGACCACGTGACCTGTGCCATGCCAGGAAAAAGGCAGCTGCAGCACCTTGGCTGGGAGAGAAGAAGTCTTTGCGAAGTTCTCAACAGATGAAAACTCCAGAACGGTGTTGTTACGAAGCCCACTGAGCAGGTACACCTGAAACACAGTCAGACCAAAGGAGTTAACTTAAGCAGGTAGCCTACTTTAACATCAAATATTCACAGTATTAAAGCATAAAAACAGCAATGAAAAAAAAGTTCACTCTGTTATAAAATTCACCAAAAATATAATGTTTATTATTACACTGAGAACAGCTGCTTCTTTTAGATTTGAGCTAGTCTTTTGATACTTTTGGCAATTTTAATATTCATTATTGTTATTATTATTGTTGTTATTATAGTTATTTATTTATATTTGTAGTTAATATGTTTGGCTACCCAATCTGCTATTCATATGCATGTTCTCACAACAAACTCATGTTCAGGCTTTACACCACATTATGCTACATTTTTATAGTTTAGCGTACAGTATCTTAGATCCTCTTCATATCTTATATCTTTATTTTTTGGTGTAACTGGGACCTTGAGTATACAATTTCGTTCCACCTCATGTATCACATGTGATTCGAATGACAATAAAGAACCTGCCGTAACAGGTATCCTTGCTGGTGCGGGTAAACCCAGCAGTGCAGTCAAGCAGTAGCAAACTAAGACGATTATGAAATAAATAATTTATTTACAAAAGTAAAAGGCTGTGAGGGCAGCAAGACTTCCATGAATCACAAGGCACAGACAGGACATCACCAGTGGACAGCATACAATGCCAGGACAAAGGACTAACACAGAGACACAGACTATATACAATGACTAACAGACAAACCAACTGTGAGGACACACAGCTGAAACACATCAGGGGAAATGATAAACTGGGAAACCAGGGTGTGCAGGAACAGAGACACAACACCAGATGGAAGCATACACTAGGAAAACACAAACCCTAGAAAACAGAACCTGAAGATAAGAAGGACACAATACATAAACACAACACAAGATGGGGCTAGATACCAGGAAACAGACCACAATCTTTACAGAACCTTGAACCTAATCTTTTATTTTTAGCTTTTAGCTAAGATCTAGCTACATTCTGTATGGAAAAGTTACTGAAAACACAAAATCAACTTGTTACCTGTAAAGCACCCCCCACCCACCCCACAAAAAAAAAAAAAAAAAAAAAACTATTTATCTCTTTTTAGGTTTTGATAGTGTTCAACTTCGTTTAGCATCTAGCTAGCCTTTTGCTGCTTTTAGCAGCTGGTAGTTTGCTATACTTCAAGCTAGCCTTTTGATACTTTTAGCTTATGTTTAGCTACTTTTAACTAAGAACCATTGCTGAAACACCATAAAGACAACTTGCTAATGGTAAAAAGCAAAACATGATTTTGGAAGAATATGCTTGTTATTAGCTTAGTTGTGAGCAACAAATGTCAATATCAAAGCTAGAACTTGGCTTCTTTTGGCTTTTAGCTATGGTGTATTGATTATTTTTAGTCAGCACTTAGGTTTTTTTTTTTAGTGTTTTGCTCCTTCTACATTTTAGCTAATGTTCTGCTTCTTTTAGCTAGACTTTTGCTACTCAAACCTAGCTTTTTGATAATTTTAGATACAATTGACTAACCGTAAACAGTGGCTTATAACATTATCAGGACAATTTGTTAAGAGTAAAACTTAGGATTTAGTAAAAAAAAAATCTACTTTGACTTTTTTGCACCAACACATTTCAAGGATTACCAAAAAGTCAATAAAACAAAGTTGTGAAGAAGACAGTAGCTGTTGAGGCCACACTGACTGAACACATAGATTATATTTAACAAATACAGAGTAACATTCTGGAGGCCCCTGATCAAATTAAATAAAATATTTACTTCATTGGACTTAATTATCGTCTCTAACTCGTGAAGTCGAACAAAGAATAGGTTTGTTAATTCTGCCCAAGAAGCAGTTTTCACTTTGGTGATTTCAAAATGCTCCTAAAACAAAAAACATCTTTCATTTAGATTTTTTTAATAGAGAAATAATCAAATGCTGTCCATTAGCAGCTCCATTCAGAGGACAGAAAAAAGTTTGGCTGTTACTGTGAACACTCCAACATCACAGACCTTAGCTGATCCTTCAGACGGGTCCTTAAACCAGGAACCGTTTGGGTCTCCTGCCTTCTTCACGATCTTCAGGGACTTTATTTGACTCACAGCTGTGCTGCAGTCTGACAGAAACAAAAGCACAACTTACTTTGTATTTTATCTGCAAAATGCTCTTTAATATTTGTTCCAGTCATTCTGAATACAAACTTCAACTCTTCCCACCGTTCTCCACGTTGAGCTTGGCCTTCGTTTTGATCTGCTCCAGCTCTGCAGCCTTTATCTGTTGTTCCAGCAGCGCCTCCTCCATCTCAATGTCAGACTGAGTGGGAATTTTATTTTCCAAATACTCCAGCTCTCCCTCCACCCGCTCAACACGTGCAGACACACTGTCCATCTGGCTCTTCACTTCTGACCTTGAAGCACATACAACACTTGTGTGATGAGTTTATGATTTACCGATGGTCATTTGGACGGTTTATTCATTTCATGTGTGTTTGGGCTGAGCTTCAGGCAGAACTGACCTCAGCATGCTGAGCGTGGACTGATGACCCCTGATCTCAGAGGACAGGTCATACGTTTTCTGGGTGATGCTCAGTGTGTTTTGCTCACACTGATTCAGACGCTCCTGAATAAGAAAAAGTGAATGCAAAAATAAAAAAACGGAGTTCTCCAAGACATTTAGGAGCAAACAACACCATGACATACCAAGACTGCTTTTCATGCATTTGAACAAAATGAAGCAAAATAGAAAAATAAATACAAAACTGCTGCTGCTTTTATTTTTTAAGTATTTAATTTTATTACAAATATTTTACCGATAGATATGTAGTAAAAGCTTTTCAAACATTGTTTTGCTTTGCTTTTTTGGGTGATATTTAGCTACTTGTAGCTTTTATTCTGCTGCTTTCAGTTTTTATCCAGCCTTTCAGTTTTTTTAATCTAGCTAGCATTTTGCTACTTTCAGCTAGCCTTTTGCAACCTGTGGCTTTAACTAACATTTTGCAGCATTTAGCTAAAGTTTTGCTCTTTCAAGTTTCAACAAGGGTTTTGCATTTTTTTTTAGCTTTTAGCTAATGTTCTGGTTTTTTTTTTAATAGCTTTAACAACTCAGTTTTAGCTTCTTCAACAAAGTTTAGCACATGCATTCACTATAAATTTCAGCTTGTTATTCTCCTTTTAGCTTATTTCTGCGTGTGTCAGATTTTTCTATTTCAGCTACTATATAGCTGTTTTATGTTAATTTAAGCATTTTCAGCTAATTTCACATTTTTTGCACTAATTGCAATCTAATCCAGCAAAAACGTGCTCTCTCCACTTTCATCTTGTAATTTCAGCTTCTTTCTGCCTTTTTTTTAGCTACTTTTCAGCTGCTTGTTGCTCATTTAAGCTTTTTTCAGATCATTTCTACATTTTGTGCTTATTTCTGCTTCATTTAGCCTAATGTTTTGTTTTCTTCTGTTAATTTCAGCTTGTTCTAACTTTTCAGCTACGTTTTAGGAAACTTTTAGCTAGTTTTAACAGTTTTCTGATAAATTCAACTTTTTCTTGATAATTCCGACTACTTTCACCCTAATTACAGGTAACTTCTTTCTGCTTCAGTTTGTTATGCTACTTTCATAGTTTTCTGCTATTTCAGCTACTTAGCTGTTTTATGCAAATTTTAGCTTTTTCAGCTAATTCCACACTTTTTTAACTGATTTCAGCTCTTTCCACTTTCTTCTCGTAGGTTAACCTTCTTTCTGCCTTTTCGACTACTTCATCTATGGGGTTTTTTGTGTGCTAATTTTAGCTTTTTTGGCTGATTTCCTCATTTTTGTGCTCATTTAAGGTAATTTAAACCCAATTCAGCAAATATGTGTTCTTTCTGCTTTCTCCTACAAATTTAGGCTTGTTCTTTCATTTCAGCTACATTTCAGCATGTTTTTTAAGCTAATTTCATCTACTTTTCAGCATATTCTTCTGCAATAAGCATTCACACTGCATTTTCACAGGAAATGCAATTTCCCTAGTTTGAAGTTCACTTTGTTTTAATTACTTGTACTACTACAACGTGAACGATTTTACCACCCTGTAAATGTCATCTGTGGCCACAGTGACTCCATTTACAGAAGCTGGCCTGATTAAGGAAATCATCAGAAAGCCCACAGAAAATATGTGGGCCAACAGTTTGTCTCTCAACATAAATGTCAACATGCTGTATTTCTACAGACGTGTATAAAAGAAAAACACATTGAAAGATGCTTTGTGATGTCTCATCCAGATTCTCATAAAAGAAAGCTTTAACAAAAAGCAGCCAGAGCACTGAAAGGATGCCAGAAATGTTGCTGCCAGATGATTCAACATTCCTGCAAACAGTTAAAGGCTGAGAGAATCATCTCACCACTGCAATGAATACCGAATTCCAAAGAGCAGATCAAATGTAAACATAAAGACTAAGCATACTATAAACTGTTCTTTCAGGGTAGTATGAGTCAGGTAACACTGATGTTTCTGTATTCAGGGTTTGAGAGAAAGAGAAGCAGAAAAATCTTACCTCCACCTGAGCGAGTCTTCTCTCCAGGTACTGGATTATGAAAGCATCCTGGGAAGAACCTTGGCTCTGGACTGATCCCAAAGTCAAACACAGAGATAGGACAAACAGAAGAATCATCCTTCCTCACTTTTCTGCGCTCAGTGTCTTAATTCTTTAAAAAATTTGCAGCTGCAGGAACGTCTTTGGGGAGTTTCTGTCCTCTGAAATGCACTGTATGGATAATATTTCCCAATTTTCTAGCGGTCCTGCAAAAGGAAGCTTGCCTCAGTCAAACCTCAGCCTCCCTGTGCTGAAAAACTGTTTTTGATTACCTAAATGCTCAAATTGACTTTCTTCCTTGTATTGCATGAAGTTTTTATTCTGTCAGACCTTTAGCTGCTGAACTCGTCTTTTTCCTTGTCAGATCCAAGTTATCTTCGCCTGTGGTCCCTCCCAGTTTTGCCCTTTCAAAATCTCTCTGCAAGTCTCTCTCTCTCTCGTTTCTTGTCTGGATCTTGTGCTTTGTGGTATGAAAAAGAATGCCAAAGAAGGAGGGGGGAAAACGGCAGAAATCTGGTCAGTGGTTCATTTAAAAAAAATAAAAAATAAAAACTGTAACACTCACCAGATGGTTCTTGGACACGTCCTCAGTTCTCCACATAAGCTGGTACATTAAAAGACTGTGTGCATTTCAAAGACCACCCTGTTTTTCATTATACAATAGATTGAATTTGCATTTATTCTTTTTGCAAACTATAAAACTCCCTCCAACAATGTAAGTATTTCTAAAATTCAAAAGGTGTTTTGTAAGCTACGATGGCTGTTGGGACAAAAAGATACGAGAAACAGGAAGGCTTGTTGATTTTGTTCTGTTTCATGGTGATGCATCCGTCAAAAGCCGTGGACACACTACACAACTTTCAGAGTCTTTACAGGTTTTGAGAAGACTTTGGATGACAGAAATAAAAGTCTGGGGGTCTCACACTTATGCTTCTTACGGGGAACAAGATTAGTCAAACCAACTAAAGCCAACTGATTGTGTCAAACTCTTGTGAGGATGAGTTTAAAAGATAAACGTGGACTTTCAGTCAGATTTCAGACCAAAAAAATGGATAAATGAAACATTTATTTTCTGAACCTGACCAACGGTCAGAATTATAGATGTTGCAACAATGATATGAAGGGGACGTGACCACCTCACATTTAAAAAATATTAGTTTGGACCCCCCACCACCCCATTTACCATGAAATATTAATTTACTCAGCGCTGCTTCTATTTCTTTGTGAAATAATTCATCCGTCCATTCATTATCTTTTACCCGCTTCTTCCATTTTGGATCACGGGGGTTGCCGGTGCCCATGTCCAGCAATCAATGTGCGAAGTACACCCTGGACAGGTCGCAAGTCCATCACAGGGCCACTTAGAGACAAACGAGACAAACAACCATTCACTCTCTCACTCACACCTACAGGGACAATTTAGAGCTACCCATCAGCCTAACATGCATGTTTTTGGTCTGTGGGAGGAAACGGGAGTACCCGGAGAAAACCCACGCATGCACGGAGAGAACATGCAAACTCCACTCACAAAGGCACCTGAACCGAGATTTGAACCGACAACCTTCTTGTTGAGAGGCAGCAGCTCTACCAGTTGCGCCACCATGCTGCCCGACAATACGTATCCAGTTATAAAAATAAATCAGTAAATCAAGAACAAAATTATATATTTGTAATTTTTTTCCCTAATACTAATAATTACTTCAGTAGAAAAAAAGAGTTGTTTTAATATCATGAGTAATTTACAGCATGGGATGTTGGAAACCTGACAAGAAAAATGTAGTGAATAATGACAATAAATTTAAATGAAACATTGAGGATGTTACTAGGAGGGTGGAAAAACTTTTGTTAAAACTTCGAGTCATGTAAATTATCAAAACCTAGCAAGAACTAAAATGATATGTACGGTATATGTATCTGTATATTTATATGTATATGTACATGTATATATATTTACATGTATACAAAATATGTATATGTACATGTATATGTATACTGTATGTGTTATATGTATATGAATATATGCATACATATGTGTATATGTACAGCATATTATATATATGTACATGTATATATATGTATATGTACATGTATATGTACTGTATACTGTATCTGTATCTGTGCATGTACATGTATATTTTATATGTACATGTATATATGCATATTCATTCAACCTTTATTTAGGCAAGTTAATCTCATTGAGCCTTGAGGACTCATTTACAAGAGAGACCTGTATTTGTACATGTACAGTATATTATGTACAGTATATGTATATTTACATGCATGTTTTTGAGGTGGGGCAGTGGTTTCACAGAGGTTAGAGAAGGTGGGCCTGTGATTGGAAGGTTGCCGGTTCAACTCCTCAGACATTAAAAATATGGGAAGGAAAGGTGAAACACCCACACCTGCTTCCACTCTCATTTGCCCCATTCTGAGCCCTTGAGCCCTACCATCTGCTCCCCCGGGCACCCTAGGTGACAGCTTTCTGCTCTACACAGAGGACTGTGGTAGCTCGGTGGTCAGTGGTTGTGTCAGGAAGGCCATCCGGTGTAAGAACTATTGACAAGTCTTCTTGCCAGTTAGTTTGCTGTGGTGACTTCTGAAGAAGGGAGCAGCAGAAAGAAGAAAAATCTACAGTATATGTACAGTATATGTAAAAGAAAGCTCTCAACCATGACTTCTCTAAGTGGTTTCAAACACTTGCTAAGTTCATGGCAAAAACCAATGCAGACATGTTCCTGTTTTTAGTATCAAAGTCAGAGAGTCAGAGATTATTTATTGTCATTTGCACCCCATGTGGTACAGCTTGTCTCAGCCGCCTGAGGAAGTAGAGTCTCTGATGAGCTTTCTTGATCAGGCTGGTGGTGTTGTTGCTCCAG
>JARVGQ010000002.1:11396426-11407069 GCA_031762355.1 Hypsolebias martinsi | reverse complement strand
AAAACTACATTTTCTACCGGAAACAGAATGAGATTGTTTGAACAAAACATGAACAAAGCAGGATACATATATCTAGATGTTTTCATGAAGTTAATATATTATCTGATAAAATTATATTTCACTACCCTGCAGCGATGAAGCCCACCGCCCTGTCCAGGTTGATGTGCGTGTGGATAATTGAGTTTCAGGAAGCTTCAGGATTATTTGTGACTTTCCTGCCAGTTCTGTGAGCTTCATAGATAGCGTAGATTTGCGTTGCAAAACTTTCCTTCCATTTTGGCAGAATGCAGCAGCTGGAAGCACTGTTGGCTTCTGGGTAGTGTAGTTCTTTTGCCTGGTTTTACAGTATAGACTTATTGAGAAAAGAAAAAAGTACTACAAAATGGCAGCGCCTGTACAAATTTTTTTTTGTCTAAGTTTTTTCATCACATACATCCCGATCACGTGAGTAATATGAAAGTTTACAATTGCTGAAAACCCACAAAAGAGCGAGTCTGTGAAAGTTGAACCATGACGTAGCGAGGAGCCACTGAATATCATGACCAAGCCACGATTACCTCTAGGTATTCTATTTATTTGATGAGTTATTCACAAACTGGTAGTGCAAGTCTGTAACTAATTAAGTTTTAGATGTTTTTGACCTTGCACTGATGCAAAATACATGCATTTTTATACACCCATCAGTGGCGAGACATATTATGGTAAAGTCTAATTTTAAGTTCTGATCTGCTCAAGTTAATTTCATGAAACATACATACAACGTACACACATGCATCGTCGCTAGATGGAGTATTGTGAATGATTTTCAACCCCTCAAGTTCAAGGTCACAAATTAGGTCAAATATTACAAGGCTTGTCCAGGCTTTTCCTGAATATATATTAGATTGTCAACTGGCAAATACTGTGCTGTGATACTTTTGTTTCATAATTCATAAGCGTTAAAACAATATGACATTCAACTTTTAGTAAGTAGTAAAAAAAAATAAAATGTGAACTAGCGTGGTCTAGTTTTTGATATAGTAACATGTACAATCCCAATTCTGAAAATGTTTGGCATGTTGTGCAAATCAAACAAAATGCAATTATTTGCAAATCTTCTAAACTAATATTTTATTCACAATGGAACATAGTAAACTGATCCATTTAGATAAAAAAAATACATTTACATTTCACTTGACATTCCAACTTTTTTAGAATTGGGTTTGGGATATTTACAGGCTGCAGATACAGTATATCTTGAGTCCTTGCTTTTACTAATGATCTATTTGAAAGTCATTATTCCTGTCACATTAAAATCACTTTCACCCTTTAGGTACAAGTATATGCTGTATGTGTTTGTGGTAATTTTTTAGCTTTAAAAAGATTAGTTCAAATTTCTCTATTTCGTTAAAATAAAGAAAGTTTGTGCAAATTTGTTTACTTTTTTTTTAAAGAACAGATGCTAAACTCAGGTAAATTCATAAGCAAAGGGAAAAGTTAGAGCTCTGATTGCAATTCTGTGCCTGTGAACAATATATACAAAGAATTTAGGTCAACAAACTGCTAAATTAATCAATGTTTTTGCATTGCTTTAGCGCAGGAATCAAAGCAGCAAAAATTGCTGTTCTGAGAGGATTTCTGAGCTCACTGCAGGCTACGTAGGGCAATGTTTCGCCCTGAAAAACAACAACTTATTCACAGTGGCTGCGTTTTTTTTCAGTCTGTGACTTCATCCACTTAAATTTTTTGTTTTAAACTTACAAAAAACCAAAACACTATTGTCTTTTGCATAGATTTTTGAAAGTTTATGCTGCAAATTTCTCATCTAGCTCCAAATGTTGGTCAAAACATGACAAGATTCCTCAGAAAGTAAAGACATTCTCAATACTTTTCAATGTTCTACTGCACTAAACGATTATAGAAACACCATTGAACATGTTTAAGTTTTTATTTAATTACCTGGTTGTGTTTTCTAAGATAAGCATTTAACTAAAACCAAACCAAGATAAACAAGGTGAATAGTAGTGTGCAGCTAAAGCATGAGCTAGGTTTATGTTTTCTTTAATTAAAATGTTGGGTAGCTTACTGATTTACGTAATCACTATGCTTTGAATTGCTACGCTGTATTCTTTGAGTGGTTTGAGATGTTTTTTATGGGTGTTGTTAAAGCTGTTTCATTACCATTATATCCTTTTCTGCAAACAAGTAGGCTAACTGTAGTTTAGTGTCTTGCACATTTTCAGCATCTGGCTCCAGTTATTGTTGGTTGATGTTCACAGTCCTTGCATAAAGATCCCTTAAACATGAGACACAGCATTTTACCATTTTTATCTGTTTATCTGTCTGTATGTTTTACCTGAAACAAATATGACAAAAATGTCATGAGAATTAAAATAATAATAATAATTTTCAATTGAACTTGACTATTATGAATCATCTAAACCCACCGTGGGGTTGTACAGTTTTTTTCCAAAAATGACAAACAAACAAACAAACAAAAAAAATCATGTTTCCGATTATGTATAGATTATTATATAGATCAACGCAAACAAGTCCCAACATATAATAAAACTCCATAATAGAATAGCCTGACATTTATGACTGAATTAAAAGACACACAATTTAAATACGACACAGGTTGCAGTTTTGCACAATATGTTGCTAGGCAACACAGCGATCATTAACGAGAGCCGGGGCTTTTTGAAAGTGAGCAAACTCGTGCACTTTTCTGATCCTTCCTCTCACTTGAAAGACAATGAAACACTGTCCAAAGTCAGAAATTATGGTTTTTAAAGTATCCATGGCAACAGCACAACTGCAAACAAACACAAACAAACCCACATGGGGAAAATTATATGGGCTATTTTTTTTAGCTGTTTTTATAAACAGCAAGTATTCTGGAAGAACAGGGTGGCTGGATATGTGGTTTGAATTCAAGCAGCGACACAAGTTGGTTCAGAAACTCAGAACTGAAGAGAGTAGAGAACGAAACGATCAGCATGTGAAAAGGTGAACCAGCCTTATAGCTCAGTAATGTGATGAAATGAAGACATAAGGTCTGTGCGACCACCGGCTACGGGATTCAATAAACAGGTTTTTTTTTTTAAACCAAGAGAGATCAATGATGATGCACAGCAACTTTCAAGGTTCAAAGTTCAATAGTCATTATTGTCATTCGCATCACATGTGGTACAGGAGGTGGAACAAAACTGTGTACTCAAGGTCCCAGTTACTTTCAAAAATAGCAAAAATATAAAGTATAAAAAGAAACAGTGTATAAGAATCTAAGATATACACAGATATATGCTAAACTAATACCAAATGATACACTAAAAATCTAAAACATTTGCTAAACACTAATAATGTGAAATTATTAAAACAGCAGCCTGAACATGAGTCTGTAGTGAGCAGATGGGTATGAATACAGTGGCATAAAGGCAAGAGATCAGCAGCATAGATAATAAGCTGCATGGACAATCAGCAGCACTGACAAGTCACATATCATCAATTAAAGTGGCGTTACAGTGATGTTTCTTTTTCTTCTTTGCATTTAGTTAAAGAAGTTAGTTAACCACAACAAATTGTTTGATTGAGTTATTTGTTATGATTTGAACCAGATACAAGGGAGACTTCTATCCCATTATTATTGCATCATGCTTTATGTCAATGCAGCCGAGTTCTGCTCCACGCTTCTTCTGTGATGCTTCGTCTTCAGTGACTGATGAACGTCCAGAGGCAGCTTAAAGACGTGCAGGTCTGCGAGAACATTTTGCCTAACTGTTTTGTCAAAAAGCTCAGCATCCACTGTGATATGATCAGAAGGCACAATCCTTGACGGGGGTGTGGTAGTAGCTAAGATTCATCCCTAACATTTACTTAAAGTTTTGCCAATAACTATTGGAATCAACAACTATAACTGTTGCTGCTTGGTGTAAAACTGGCGTGACAGCCGATGGCTTTATTCAAAGAACTTTAGGCTTTTAATTATAGCTGAAACAATATCTGATCGGGCCATAGGAATTCTGCAGAAACAAAAAGTCTGCAATAATCATCGGGGAGGACAATCTGAACAGAAGTCTGCTGTGTTTTGCTTTTATTGTTGCCATTTTCTCTTCTTTTTGTGATGTCAGAACAGTGACTCTCAGTTGACTATTCAGTAAAATTATTTTTCTCCCTCGCTGTTTGTATTTATATGTATGCTATTTTTGCATTGAAAAGACATATGTGAGCTGAAAGCAGAATTATGCACAAAAAAAAGCCTAAATGATTCCTAACAAAGGACTGTACACGAAACAAATCTGCATGGATTGTCTCCATCCTTTCTTTGTAAATCCATAAATCCTTTCATGCATCTGGCTCCTAAAGGCTGGAGTTTGGCCACTTGTCTACTAGAAGTTTTTTTTTTTTTTTTTTTAACGAGGATTTGAAATGCACACAAACATCACAGCTGCTCCTCTTCAAGTAATTAAGTTCAAAGGAAAACAATGATCATTAGCTTGGTCAGCACTAAACAAGCTCCAACTTGTTTGTGCCTAGCTCGCTTATGCATAGACCCAGTGGGAAAGAAACACCCCCACCACTTAACACACAGACGCAGCTTGTTTGTTCACAAATATTGTTTTCATCCCCTCCAGAATCAAGCAGCATCCCCAGCTAAATGAGGCCAATATAAATGGGTTAGATGCTCATCTGAGGCATCTGATATGGAAGTATATCTGCTCCGTCTCATGTGTCCAAGTCAGAGGAGGCAAATCTCCAAATATATTCCCTTATTAATCATGCATGTTTCACCACAGATAACAATAGACAGGACTGGCCTTTTGCAGCTTTAATTAATTCATAGTTAAGCAAAATGTTATTCAAAAACAGCAAAACTGTGCGGTGACAGATGAATATACATTCAATATTTTACCTGCTCTGATCAGCTGGGGGTCTTTCTGTGAGAACGCTCTCCCTTTGTGTGGGTTTGCTCTGGGTACTCTGATTTCCTCCCACAGCCCCAAAATGTAAATATTAGGTTAAGTCAAGATTGTAAACTGATGTGTGAAATGTGTGTGTCTGTGGGATGAACTGGCTGTCTTTCATCTGTTGACTGCTGTCAGGCTCCATGCAACACTACACAAGATTAAGTGGGTACAGACACTGAATAAATGGGCGGATGGATCCCTTTTTATCTGGGTCTGTTACCTTGGTAACTTGTAATGCAAACCTAGCTTTACTATACAGTTAAACATCAGAAAGCTCTCCTCATTTAGAGCTGTGAAAACAGTCAGCAGTTTTTGTGTCAGCCTGATGTTGAAGTTTAAGCCAAGCTTTATAATAATGATAATAAATAACAATAACAATAATAATAATAATAATAATAATAATAATAATAATGTGTTATGTTTTGTCATCATTGTATGTTCCCATACAATGGCGAAATTGGCTCTCTGCATTTAACCCATCCACCACCAGGCGGAGCAGTGCACAGCCTTTGGAAGCGCCCGGTAAAGCTGTCATTTCTAATTCGAACCCAGAGCCCGGCCCCGCCCAACCCGGATTCGGACCGGGCCGTAATAATGTGCTTAATGTGTGGGCCGGGTCAGTGTCGGGCTTTTTATTGTGTCAGGAACACATGTGGCTGACAATCCAATAAATGCAAACATGGCTTGCCATACTGCACCTGCCGCACGTGGCCATTTGACCGTGCGGTGGCCAGCCGGTTGAAAGAGGTAAAAAGTCTAGTTAAGCTTCAGATGGACTGCTACCAATGATCCATCAGTCTAAATAAACGTTCATTCAGCTGCTGAACTCAGCGCACATGCGCGGCCGAGACCCAAACAGGTGAGATCACAAAATGTCCGACATCTCAGAGAAGAGTCCAATACAGGCAGAAGCAGGGGGAGCATTTGATGCACTTTGATGGCTCCTCAGCTCTGATCTGCCCCCTCAGCCGCATGCATCTGCCAACCGTTAATAATGGTTAGTGGTATGATTAAAATGTCTGGGTATTTTCTGGGTTTGGACCTGTAATTACTGTTAATTTGTTGGATCGGGTGGGGTTCGGAGATGATGGCTACGGGCTCGGGCCGGGTCAGATTATTTGGACCCGAGTGCAACTTTAGCACCCGAGGAGCAACAGGGGATGGGGTGTCCTGCTCAGAGACACCAATAGATGTGCAATGACCAGGGATTGAACCCAGGGTCCTGAGTCGGCTGCCCTGCCCCTACACGCTTGTGGTCATTGGTTAGGCAGAAGACTTTTCTGTGATGTTGTTTTCAGAAGGTCCACAGGACAATGAAAGAGTGGAGTGTGAAGATTTAAAATGATTTTTTTTTAAGTAAACTACAATTTAGGAATTAAAAAAATCTTTCTGTTTTAGCTGAAACAACAACAGAAAACCCAACTTTGTTGTACTCATGAATAAATAAATAAACATTACTGTGTGGACAGGGCCTTCATTTGACCATCAGTGCTGTAATAAAAAGGTCGGGCCTGGTTTGTTGCTGCAGCTCCTTGAAGCTTGATTGGTTCTGCCATTTTGTTCTACAACAGGAACAGGTTCTCAGGTGAGTTTTGATGTTGGAAATTCAGACATTTAAATGTTTTGGGGCGGCTATGGTTGAGTGGTTAGAGCAGTCGTCTCATGTCGAAGTGTCCCTGGACAAGACACTGAACCCCTCATTGCCTCCGATGTGTGTCCCATTGGTGTATGAATGTAATAAAGCGCTGATTAGTCTCTTTAGAATGATTTGTTCAATTAGCTTTGTATAGAACTAGTAGAGTGCAGTATGAATGGGTAAATGAGGGCACAGATTGTAGAGTAAAGCGCTTTGAGCGTCTTGATAATATGCTGTGCAGACCATTTACCATTTCCTTCACACTGTTGAAAGTGTGGCCTTAGCACTACACTCCTTGGACATTTTTCACATGAGGATGTGAATGTACATCCCAGTATGCATTCCTTGAAATGTACTTTTCCTATGACAGCATTATGTTACAGTAGAGCATAATCCAATCCAGCAATGTTTTACTCAGCAGCTTCCTTTCCCCAGGCAGACAGTTTCCTGTTAACACGGGCGGGTCAGCGGTTTATCAGTTTGTAGATCTGCAGTAACAGATGCAGTGGATGTGTGTGTTTATCACATTATATGGATTTAGCTGAGACTTTTTATCCAAAGTAACTTACAAATGAAAGAGGACCATAAAGGACTCCGGAGTGATTATTACACTGAGTGACTTTGCAAAGAGAAAAGGGTTGAACATCTTTTCAGAGGAGTCTAAACATCTACAGAGCTCATTTCTGGTCAGTAGAGAAAAGAAAGCTCTACTGTATACGTAAATCCATGTGTGCTATTAATACGCATGTATTCATTATTCATGCACCCAATATGAGATCCATGTGCAGAAAGAAGATATTTGATAAAATACGTAAATGAACGAAACTGAAAAAACGTTGCTCACATCAAAAAAGTAATAATTTTGTTTTCTGAACAAGCAACAGTCTGAAGTCTTTCCACTTCAACTTATAGTATCATCTTGACTCAACTGGGACTTCAGCTCAGGAAACTTAACAACAACAATCAGTATAAGTATCAATGAAAAACTAATATGTGCACAACTGGAAACTGCCACAGTTCTGTTCTAAAGTAACCTTTAATTTATGCACAATCCAAATCTCAAGGAATTGTTTTCTTGGCTTCAGTATTGGCTAAATGTTCACCAAGCATGATCATTTTTGAGCAGAATATTCAGCAACAGAAACTCACTCTGTCATAGATTGGTAGACGATCTACATGTGTTCTTGTGGGCCAGATAAGATGGCAACAGCAGGACAGAGGCTTGTAGATTGAATACAAGTATTTCTACATAGATTTTATTAAAGATTAAATAGTTCATCTCCATCCATGTTCAAACATCTCAGGCAGTATTGTTGCTGTTATCATCATCCCTAGTTTGTAATCTATTGCTGTACTGTTACTGTTGTCATCATTGTTAGTTTGTAGCCAGGTCTCTTGTAAATGATTCCTCGAGGCTCAATGAGATTAACCTGCCTAAATAAAGGTTGAATGAATGAAAAAGTATAGTAAGGTTTGAATAGTAAGCTCGCTGTTAACTGTAATGGATAAATAAGTCTGGAGCTCATCAGCAAACAGTGAAATGCTATGGTACTGTATATATTCTAAAAATGAACCTAAAGGAAGCATTCTCATCTTTTTATTTAAAGAATTAAAACTTTAGTTCTTGATTTGTTCATGATTCGTCTGTATCATTGACTCTTCAGTTTCAAAACATTTGTTTGATTGAGAATGAATGAGTTCTGCAAACAGACACTTTAATTGAATGTTTTAATGTTCCTTCAAAGATTGACTGTGACTTCTTGGGTGCCTCTTTAAGACCACTTTTGTCTGGCTTATCATGATTAAATAGTTTGTTTAAAATAAAGTATTGCTCACCCCTTTGTTTTGGGTGCCTTTACTTGGCACAGCATTGATTTGTTCACCCAAAGGGACCTCACAAATGTAAAATAATGAGTGAAAAGAGGATAAATTATATGTATATTGCTGTGCACTCCAACTCAAAGTTTGATCAGATGTTTGGTTTAATGTCTTGAGATTTTCTCTGTGAAGAATGTCGAAAGAAATGTAAGCATTTTAAAGTTTCTGCTGTCACTCTTTCACTGTCCCCAGAAAAAAAAAAAAAAACTAGGTTACCTCCCTCAGGCAATCAGGCAGTGACCCTGGCTTGTCCACTCTCCAATATGTGTGAAAGCATATTAATTATGACTCCTGGGAAAGAACCTCTATACTGATATCAGGCCATGTGAAATGTGTACATATTTTGCTGTTACCTGAATATTGGAAATTAATTCTGTTTTTTTTAGGGATGGACCACACTTGGTGAGGTCAGCTGAAGGAGCAGACAGAATAAGAACAGGCTTGAGCTTGTCATGCAAATTAGTGTTGAAAGTGAAAATTGGCTTTTGCCATTTGTGACTTAATAAACCACAACCTCAAGCTTGTGATTGCAAATCCTTGCTATCGAGGCTAGAACACCTCCTTCTTCATTTACATACTGTTAATTAGGGAAACATTAATTAAAATCCTTCTCTTGAAACCTTGTGCGTCTGACAGCTTAGCACAAAATCATCTATACTTCCCTCTCTGTGCAGCTCTATATTTTAATATCTGGTGATAGATGACATTTCTGGTTCTGTAATTTAGCCTCTGGCTCTTATGATGAGCCTGTGTTGACCTACAGAGATCATTTCTGTGAAATTGTAGAATGTGATGTGCAAAAGATCTTGATGGACAAAAATTACATCATGTTCAAAAATGTATTATCACTGTATTATTATTGTTTTAGTTGAGCACACTTTGAAACAATACTTACTTTCTATGCAGGCAATAAACTGCATGTAAGGTTTGTTTAATGAGTTAAACTTGGGCATTCAAATTTTGCATTGTTGATCAAACTGCTAGCCAAACAAGTAGCTCAACTTGGTTTGCTTCTTTTCCATCTTCAGTCTCTCCTTGTAAAATCAAAACATATTGGTTATATGGTCTATAAAGAACAAGAAGGTGTTAATTAGTCTTAGCATTAAGCGTAAGCTATTTTAGTGCTTGGCTGAAAGAAAGAACTTCTCTTATACTGTGTGTTGAACATGTCCAGTTTTTACTGCCTCTTTTAGTGCAGTTTTTGTCCCCCTTGCGGGGCGAAAAGGAGGAACTGGCATTAACCTCCATCCGTTCATTTTGCAAGTGTGATAACTTGAAAAATAACTGTGATACCAACTTCCATTTTGGTGTGTGGCTGCATTTAGGTGTAAGAAAGTTTCCTATTAAAATTGGGTTTTACATCAAAATCAAAGATTGCCGCTGCCATGTAGGAATCTGTGCTTTCTAGTTTTTATTTTGCTTAAAAGTTCAGTTTCCTTAAATGTCTGGGGTGGCTGAAGATTATTTTATAATGGCCAAGGCCACAGTTGGCCACTCCAGCTGCACCACTGCACCTGGTGGTGGATAAAATGGCTCCCTCCACTCACCGGTATCTGTCACTCTGTGCCGCCTCAGTCAAGAGAAAAACAACAAAAACCAGGGATGCACGATATTGGATTTTTGGCCAGTAACCGATATTTCATATACTGTCCTTTGTCAGAACATAGTCCTCTTATTTAGACTTATTTGCTACAAAACTGCAACAGCTGTAAGAGCTGGTGACATATAATCAGTAACAGCCATATTTCATAGCACTTTAACTTATATTAAATGAAAAGTGTTAAATGTTAATTATTAGCGATTCTGTTTCACTTGTGGAGGCTTGTTCCAGGTTCCTAGCTGCAGTGTGGGATCCTCTGTGCTCCTGTGCATGAAGGACAGCCTTTAAATTCAAAGTTTTTGTCTATCCATTGTTCCGTAAGACTAATCATGCTAACGAAGCTAACACAACGTCAAAATTTCTGTGGTACAACTCATCCAAGTGCATCAACTATTAGCTTCTCAATGACGTCGAAAATGATGGCTCGTAACTCGGGTAAGGCTACGTCGGAAAAATATCGCCGACTGGGGACGATGTAGCGAGGCTCAACATGGTCCATAAATTTTCAGAATTCAACATCCTCACCAACGAAAAATAAAACTTGCACACCGCCAACATTTTCAATTTTCCTCTGCGCCATGAA
>JARVGQ010000002.1:11357468-11369769 GCA_031762355.1 Hypsolebias martinsi | reverse complement strand
TGTGACAGTTTAGAGTTACCAAGGAACCCATCAGGCATGTTTTGTTCTGTGGGAGGAAACCGGAGTACCCAGGAAAAAAACAACATGTGCACAAAGAGAATATGCAAACTCCACCCAGAAAAGCCACAAGCCAGGAGGCGATCCGGTGACCTTCCTCCTGAGAGGCAACAACTCTACCCACTTCACCATCGTGTGTACAACCACCCCCACCCACCATCATGTACAGCCCTCATGGACCAGACTTGGCCCTTCACTTTAACAAAAAATAAAAAAATACATCTGCAATTATGAAAATGTCTTACACGTGCGATCATTGGCACATTAGAGTTCTAAATGTAGTTTATAGGTCGCTTGAAGAACCTCGTTATGTGCAAAACAAAGTGGCATTCTTAACGTGAAACTCAGTTAATTTATCAGGCACTGAAAGAGTTTTATGAGCCGTGAAGGACGGTGAAGTCATGGAGGAAGCACAAGGAGCGCCAGAAAAAGAACCGTAATCTTTGGCTCTCTTAAATGACATCATGCGTTTGGTTTGGCAGCTGCTCCATCAGAAAGGGAGGAGAATGGCCCGCCTAAAGCCATTTAGGCTCTGTGCGTTGTTATCTACACAAATACAGACATGTAAGAAGCAAATATCACCGCACATCGTTTGTTTTACTGGGAAGAAGAAGCCAAACATCTCAGTGTCTGCTGGATAAGATACTGGGCTCGTTTGATGATAAACTTTGGTTTATTACCGGTTTACTCATAAATCACCTAAAATGAACTAACCCCAAGATGTTGAACTTTACATGTAAGAAGTTACACAAGCACTTTCCTCTAAACTCAAACATTAAGATATCAGATGGACTGGAAATCCCTCATTATGATGCACCCTATTGTTCTTCAGTAGAACACCAAGATTTCTCTTTACCGATGAAAGGCCTGGCTTTCCTTGAAGGAATGCATATCACCCGCTGCCTTTCACACAGGAGATGTCTGACTCTCAGCTACTATCACATCCAATTTTAGGTCAACATCTGTACAACTGACTGAGCTATAAACATTTTTGTTTGTTTGTTTTCTGTGGAGGTCACCTTCAGCGGGGTTAACTCCAAAGTTTTCAATCAGTTTTAGATGTTCATACAATTTTTGAGTTTCATTAAAACTGTGACGCCTGGTTCATGAGATATGTTGCTAACAGACACCCATACATTTTGGCAGCAGGTGATAATGAGCCCCAAGGCTAAGCTTGAATTTGTTTGATAAAACGTAGAGCTTTGGTTGGTCTGGTTTGCTAAAACGCAGCACCTGTTGCACATGATTCCAAATGGCCCAAATTAATCAGATGAAATAATAGAAATTAATTGCACATAAGCTAAATACAATTTATGGATTCCTGACTGAATCATAGTTCCTCTGAGAAAGAAATAGCTGGAATGATGCCTTCTGTGAGACAAATCAACATCCTGATAACTTGTTTCTGTTCCAGTCCCTGTTTCATTCAATAGTCTAAGATAAACCGAGGAGCTGATAAAACTCACCTTTGTGAAGCAGCTCAGTCCCTCAGCAGCAGCTCTCTCTCTCTGTGTGTGTGTGAGAGTGAGTGTGTGTGGAGAGGCTGCTTTAAAAGACGGAGGGAGTCGCTCAGAAAGGAAGAAGGAGGAAAAAAAAGGAAACCACCAGCTCAAACCGTGTAAATTCTAACAAACAATGACCTCAGCCAGGAATTTACTGCTCGTTCTCATTGGCTCCACGCTGGGAAACAGATCTTCAGGAAAACAGTCAGAAATTTCCTGCATCAAAGAGCAGGGACTTAATAATTACAAGCATGTGTCAGAGGCAGCTCTGCCCTGCAAGAAAATTATGTTATTGTACAGTTTATATCCTAAAAATGAACATTTCAGCTTATATTTAGAAATAATTGACTGTTTAGTTAACTTGATGCTTTTTGTCCCTCTTCAGTTCTGTTTTTCTCTCCTTCTTTGGTAAAAAAAAAAAAAAAGTAGAGGAATGACTCAACTCAAAGTAAATAGTCTGCAGATGATCTGCGATCTTAACCCATGACGGTAACAAAGTTCAGGTTGAAGCTCGGAACATGATCCCGTTGTGTAATGCAGACGCTTCAACAGATATTTACATCATCCTTCTGAGCATCCCAAAGTGAGTTCCTCACCTCAAGTAAACATCTGAAGTCGAGTGTTTTTAAACTGCCAGGGTGAAATAATAAAAGGAGGATCTGGGAGTCCAGGAGGTCATGCGTGTTGTGTTATGTTGTGGTTACTCAAAGATCCATGAGAAAATCAACAAAAAGATTTTTTTTTACACCACTGGAATATTTTTAATAACATTAATGCATCTTAAAATGGACCAGAAGTTTACATACATCAATCACGTCCTTTCAGCTTCAATGAACAAGGCCTATTCTCATTAGTGATCACGACTGACTGCAGCTGTTTGTCTTTGCAAGCAAACTAAAGGTTTTACTTGACAGCCCTCGTTAGTTTGACCGATAATCACCTGTCACCCTCGGATGAACGGATCTTGATCGGGACGTTCAGGAACAACTCAGAATCCACCAAGGTTCTGCCATGAACTGGAAACTGCTGGAACCCCATTGTCCATACACAGTGAACTCAGTTTGACATCGCCATGAAAACCAAGAAGCAACCGCCAAAAGAGACACCTTCAAGCTCAACTAAAGTAGCCAACTGTCCACAAGGATATGCCACAAATACAGTAGTTAACAAAAAGGTAGCAAAACACCAGCATAAAAAGTGCAAAATACTACTAAAGCAGCGAAACACTTGCAAAAAAGTATGCGAACACTAGCTAAAAGCTAGCAAAAATAGAAAAACACTAGAGAAAAAGTAGCAAAACAATAGCAAAACAGTAGCAAAAATTAGTAAAACAATAGCAAAATACTAGCAAAAAAATAGCAAAATAATAGCAAAATACTAGTAAAAAGCAGCAAAACACTCGCAAAAAGTATGAAAACACTAGCTAAAAGCTAGCAAAAAATAGCAAAACTAGAGAAAAGTAGCAAAACAATAGCAAAACACTAGCAAAAAAAGTAGCAAAACAATAGCAAAATACTAGTAGAAAGCAGCAAAACACTCGCAAAAAAGTATGAAAACACTAGCTAAAAGCTAGCAAAAAATAGAAAAACACTAGAGAAAAGTAGCAAAACAATAGCAAAACAGTAGCAAAAAAGTAGTAAAACAATAGCAAAATACTAGCAAAAAAATAGCAAAACAATAGCAAAATACTAGTAAAAAGCAGCAAAACACTTGCAAAAAGTATGAAAACACTAGCTAATGCTAAAAGCTAGCAAAAAATAGCAAAACAGTGGCAAAAAGTAGCAAAACACTAGTACAAAGTGCAAAATACTAGTACAGTAAAAGGCAGCAAAATACTAGCAAAACGTATCAAAACACTAGCTAAAAGCTAGCAAAAAAAATTGCAAAACACTAGCAAAAAGTAGCAAAACACTAACAAAAAGTAGCAAAACACTAGTAAAAAGCAGCGAAATACTAGCAGAAAGTATCAATACACTAGCTAAAAACTAGCAAACAACAGCAAAACACTATTAAAAAAGTATCAAAACGCTAGTTAAAAAAGTATCAAAACACTAGCAAAAAGGAGCAAAATGTTAGCAAAACAATATCATAAAAACTGCAAAATACTAGTAAAAAGCAGCAAAACACTTGCAAAAATGTATCGAAACACTAGCTAAGTGCTAGCAAACAATAGCAAAACACTAGAAAAAAGTAGCAAAACGCTAGTAAAAAAGTAGCAAAACACTAGCAAAAAGTAGCAAAATGCTAACAAAACAATATATGGGCGGGGGGCTGCCGCGGACAGCCAGAGACGAATCCAGAGCCCTGAAATGACAGAATGCTTATTCAGCTGGGCTCCTCTGAGAAGTCCGTGGAATTCCTCAGTAAAAGGGTTGGGAGAGCGTCAGGTTTACAAAACTTCTCCAGGCGTGTTGAGATAAAAATGGCCTGTCAAGGCCAGTCGGGGAGCCAATTTAAGATAAACATGATTGTTTTGGGGACAGGCAGAACTTTAATGACATCTACCTTCAGTCTGTGTTGGTCCACTCGCTTTCAAAATGTCCAAATTAAAATGACCACACCAATGGAACGTGCCTGAGAAAATCCCCGAGATCTAATCCATTCAGCCAAAAGTCTGGGTTCTCGAGACATGAACCAAGCCATCATGTAAGGCAGGCAGCCTGACCAGATCCAGATTTGCTGCTGACATCTTCCTTGTGTGTTGATAGACCAGGAACCAGCCAAATCCAAAAAGCAGGAACCAGTTATCATTAATCCAATTAAATATGCGTCCTTAAGATCCACAGATGACAGCAGAGATAGACACGTCTTCCAAGTCGATGAGATATCCAGCTGTGTGCATGCCAACATGGCAAATTGGCTCGCCTACAGCCTGTCTTCTCTTTAAAGAAATGTTATCAGTTGTGTTGAGGGACCAACTGACCAAATTGAGTCCATAGTTATGATTCAGAAGATTTTGTAGAAGAGAGGCTCTCAAACACTTTCACAGACAAGACAAAGCAAAAGCAAAGCGGAGACGGAGAGGAGGCGTCCGCCCTTGAGAAGAGCAAGTGTCCTCGTTTTCAGTCTGAGGAGCCACAAACAAACTGGAGTCCCACAAGCACAACACTCCCATAGTGGAAAATAAACAGTTTGCTGGTGATAAGGTGGTTCATGGGACCTGTCCTCTCATCTGTCAACTCCTCTAAGGCAGCCATGCCAAAGTGGTTCAGAACGCCAAAGTTCATGCTCAGTAATCCAGGTACAAATCCAAAGTACAATCCATGAAAGAACTGATGACTGTGAATGGAAGACAAATAATTCCCGACTGATTAGAAGAGGAGACCAAGAGTATAAATAAACCAGAACTAGACATGCCTGAACTGATGACAAAAACAGGAACAGGTGAGAGTGGGCGTGGCAAGACTGAGAAGCAGGACTGAAACTGAGGAAATCTGAACTGATGGCCCAGCCTGATCAACACACAGAACAGAACTAAATATTAGGGTAACAAATAAATAAAATGTAATAATTAAAAGAGGACTGAAATTTAATGTCAAACATAAAGAACCATCAAACATTGATCAAATGCACAGAATCGCCCAGTTTGACCAAAGGGACTAGAACTGTCTCAACACGAATCCTAAATTCTGCCATTAAAAGAGGTGGACGATCTACATCATCTAGGCTTTTATTTTCTCTCAATTTGCTCAAACAAGCAACTTTTCCCAGTTTGCACAAAATATTAAGAAAAAAGTATTGATGTTGCTTACCAGGTAATATTAACAAAACTTTCAGTAAGGTATTTTTCATTTGTTTCTTCCTTTTTACTGTATAATTTTTAGTCCAGCATCCATTCCAATGGATTTCTTGATGTCTTTTTGTCTGTGATCTTGACAATAATGTCAACTGAGTCAGAGAAGTTAGTAATTAGTGTTGCAGCACCTGTGCCTGTAAAATAAAAGTTTGTGGATAACAAATTGTTGCAAGACGAACAGAGAACTGAGTGGCATGGTACTGAGAAAGTAGGTCTCTGCAGGGTTTACTCTTCTCATCAAGAAAAGGAGAGGAAGAAATCAGCAGCTGGATTTGAGGTTTGAAGTGGTTTGCACAACAAAGCCACAGCTGGTCCACTTTACCACCTCACTTTCAGCCTAATCGCCACCAAAAGAAGTGAATTCAAAGAATAAACGATTTATTTTGTTGCGTCATCAGAATATTTTTATTGGTCTGTCTATTTTTTCATATTGTTGGATCCTAGAAATTGTTTACCCCTCAACATATGTGGATGTTTTTTATAACAAACATTAAGAGCCATTTAACTTTAAACTATTCTACAGTTAAGGGCGGCTGTGGCTGAGTGGTTAGAGCAGTCGTCCTCCAATGCAAGAGTTGAGGGTTCGAATCCACCAGCAGTCGCATGTCAAAGTGTCCCTGGGCAAGACACTGAACCCCTCATTGGCTCTGATGTGTGTCCCATCATTGTATGAATGTGATAAAGCTCTGATTAGTCGCTTTAGAATGATTTGTTCAATCATCGTAGCTTTGTATAGCTCTAGTAGAGTGCTGTATGAATGGGTAAATTAGGGAACAGATTGTAGTGTAAAGCACTTTGAGTGTCTTGATAAGATAGAAACACACTCTATTTACCATTTAAAGATGTTTGCGTGTTTATTACAAAGTTTATGTGGCTAAAATGTCATCATGACAAAATATTTAATCCAAACAGAAACTTTGTCATGGTTTGTAGAAGGAAAGACCCAAGGAATCAGCAATCATAACTTTAGATCATCTCAAGAATGAACTTCATACACACATCAGAATCAGAATCAGCCTTTAATGTCGTTGCACTGAAGCACAGCAAAATTACATTTCAGTGCAGCACGTCCAAAGAAACACAAACAGCCAAATAACGTAGATATGGGAAGACAGGGTGTCTGAGGCTGCAGCCTCATGAGAGGTGCTGTCCTTTTTGTTAGATAAGAAAAAGGGAACTAGAGGAAAGAGGAGGTTAAAAAAAAAAAAAAAACATACCTAACAGGACACAGTGTGAGATTGCAAAAAAAAATCTCAGCACAAAAAAGCAACATTCAGATGACACAAAAAGATGCATGTGGAGTGAGTGAGGGTTAAGTAGGAGGGGTGGGGGTGTACACTCCTAGCACAGGCCACCCAGGAGAGCGTTGCAGCCACCGGGCGCTTCGCATCTAACCTAGGTTACCACACCTGGGGCGTAAAAGAATGGAGGCCAGCGAAGACGGTGGGTTGAGGGGAGTGTGAGCTGTGTGAATGAGTGTATGCATGTGTGCATTTGTAAGTAAGTCTGTGAATACTGTTCCAGACAGGTCCACAGATGTCCTTGAGGAAGAGAACGGTTAGTGGGGGCAGAGCATCTTGTTCACATAACATCCAGGAGAAATTAAGATAGTCAGCTTCCATGGCCGAAATGGGGGATGGCCAGATTCAGATAAAAGTTGTTTTGGGTCAGGCCGACTCCGTTGATTGTCGTCTGCCTTACAGTTCCACTGGTACATCTCAATGGCGACTTCAAACAGCTAAATTCTGTTGTCAGTACCGCCGACTCGAGCTTCTAACTTCTCCAAGATCGATTCCTTCCCACCAGCGAGATTCAGGAGCCGCAAGTAGCCTGTGATTCTCAACAGAAATCGCATCCAGCTTGTGGCTCAGCTCACACAGCTTCTGAGCCTGAGTGCTCAAGAATGATTCTTCATACACATATGCATCGTCACTAGACCAAGTGTCACATATGCTTATCACCGCTGCTTTAAGGTCAAGGTCACGCATCAATGTCAAATGTTGTAAAAAGGTCTTTGACTGTCTGGGCCCTTGCTATAGAATGCTGTATAATAGTTTGTTGATGGGTGTATAATGTGCCGTGTGCTGTACTTTTCTCAACCGCACTCCCCCCCCCCCTATTATTTTAAACATAAAGTTAGCTTTTTTAATCTATTCTGTGTGTGACAGCTGTGAGTCTGCATTTGACTTCTTTTGGCACCAACGTGTGGAAGGCAACTGCCAAACCCCCAAACAAAAATACTATTATTGTTACAATGCATAAACTCCAGTATAAACCTAGAGTTCCTTAAATATTTTTGTTCGTGTGAATCTACCTTTTAGTTCCCAGAAATGATTCAAGCTCAAAAAAATAAAGCTCATACCTGATGTGCAGGAGGGGCATTTACAGTTTAACCCAAAACATTTTCACAGTCCTTTTATTGCTGTTAGTGAGAAGTATTTTTTGTCAAACCACACAAATTAAGTCAAGTGAATTTCAAAAGATGAGAAAAAGCTGTTTAAACAATCCCTCTTATCATCATGTCATGAAGGAAAACAACTTTCCACACAAGAGATGACTCTGGCAACAACATTATAAAGAACCACTAATATAGTGTCTTGGGCCTGTCTTTTGTTTGAGGTGTCTTAAAATAATAAACTACGAGTTTAGACTTTAATATCAGTGTACAACAGCACCAAGGGAGCTCCAAAGAGCTTTCAGGATGAGGCTGCTATTAACAACTTGACATAATGCAGACACTGTTTCCACGCCGATTGGGATGAGATTATCCTTCATTTTGAGTCACAGTTATGTTATTCTCAAAGACCAGATTTTAAAACAAAGCACATCCTTAAACCAGAAACAGAAACGTAATGAAATGTGAAACATTTTACTGCGCTATCAGCAAAGTGTGTTTAACAAAACATGTCTTGTTTAAATAAAAGATTAGAAGAGAGGCACAGAAGTCAGTAAAAATAGGTGCTGTGAATAAAATCTGAGGACATCTCTGAGCTGAAAGGACAAGACTGAAAGTCGATATATGATTCTTGTGATCTGTGGGCCCTCAGGGGCCGCTGCAGGTTTGATTCTGTAATGGAC
Source organism: Hypsolebias martinsi (assembly GCA_031762355.1). Taxonomy (NCBI): domain Eukaryota; kingdom Metazoa; phylum Chordata; class Actinopteri; order Cyprinodontiformes; family Rivulidae; genus Hypsolebias; species Hypsolebias martinsi. Next base: position 11,361,336 of record JARVGQ010000002.1, on the reverse strand, counting down.
GTCACTGCATGGACCCAGGAACCCATCGTCTGTAAACACAGCTCAACGTGCCATATTGCATTCGGGCCCAAAAAATCCAATCCGACCTGGCCCCAGTCTGTAGCCCTCACTTCTGAACTCCACCAAACCCGAACCCCCCCCCCCCCCCCCGACATTTTTAATTAAACTTTGACTGCTTATATAGTTATTAACGGTCGGCGGATGAGCAGCTGAATAAAAGGGGCAGAAGATCGGAGCTGAGGTGGGTGTTTGTCCTTTCATGGCCGTCAAAGTCAAATTCAAACTCTGTTTCTGCTTGCATTCTGCACTGAGGCCACTCTGACACGTCTGCTTTGAGATATCACCTGTGTGGGTCGTCGGCCGCGAGTGTCCCCTGAGTGCAGCGGCTGAATGAACGTCCATTTGGGCGATGGATCGCTTCCTGGCAGGATAGTCCTATCTGAAGCTTAACTGAACTTTACTGGACCTCTTTCATGGCCGGTCAGCTCGCGGTGAAATGGCTGCGTGCGGCTGGTGAAAGTATGGCAAGCCATGTAGCCATATAATTGGATCACTGCTGATCCGCTGACGCAATCAGAAGCCTGACACCGACCCGCCCCGCCCCAAATTTGGGTTGGGTCAGGCTTTGGGCCAGGGTTAGAAATGACACTGTGCCGTCTACATATGCTGGTTAAAGCTCTATCATGCAAAGAAGCTAACTGGAAACACTGTCTTCTGTGGATCAAAGCTCATTTTTGTGGGGTTTTCTGAGTTTTTGTTCTCCTGCACTCCCCTGTGTTTCTCTTCCTTGTGACAGCTGTCTCACCTGTCTACAATCATAATCACTCCAGGTGTTTGTCATTTTGTCTCATTAGTGTCTGTAGAAAGTCAGCGTCTCTTCGTTCCTCCTTTGTCTGTGCATTGTCCTGTTGTGGCTGTCATGTTCTGTTCCGTCCTGTTGTCTCCTCCCTAAAAGTGTTTTACTGCCCTGTCAGCATTTTGTTTTTGTAAAATAAACTTTACTTATTTTTACCAGGGAGTCTCCTGTATTTCTGCCTGCACATGGGCTCAATAATAAGCACAGAACCTGTCAATTTTAAAATGATTGAGACAAACTCCAGCAGATGGTCTCCTCAGGTCCTGGATGTTTACGGACTGTTGGTAACAAAGGAGGGGATGCTTCACACAGAGAAACATGGACCTGTCAGAACTTATTTGAGATGTGTTGCTGCCATATTCATGCTGCCAGTACTGTATTACCCTTTTTTCCTCCAGAGAATGGTACATCTTGTTAGTTTAAACATTTTATGTTTACTAAGTTCCACTGTGAATATAACATGGGTTTATAAGATTTGTAAGTCATTGCATTTTTATATTTATTTACATTTTCCACACATACCTGACTTTTTCAGAACTGGGATTGTACAAAAACGTGTAAAAATCCTTTCGTATCTGGTACAGGATTATGACTGGAAAACGTTGCTGTAAACAAGTATTTGAGGTTCAGACCAAAATCACTGATGGAGTTTGCTGATTCAGCAGACGTGTGGGCGTTCAGTTAGGGCCTCATGTAAACACTCTCCCACACACTGTTGCTTTGTGTTGTTTATCTTCTCGTTCCTAGTTTAACAGATCACTGAGATTATTGCAATGGTCCTCTTAGAAACCCATTTAAATAATTTAATCAGACATTTATAATGAGAATGAGAATTATCAAGCCAGAGCAGGGTCATTTTGAATATAAATGTGGATTTATTTTTCATATCATCATTGATTTTTTTTGTAAAACACTGAAACAGATTTGAAAAACTGCCAACATGTTTGTGAGCGTGACTCAAAACGTAGTTGCATCTGCTGATGGAGATTGATGACAGTTAAACTCTTTTTGTTGAGGTAAAACTAGAAAACAGACAATTGGTTGTGTGTGTGAGACAACGTTAAAATAAGGTAGAAGTGTGTTCTGACAGGGAGCAGAAATTATGCGACCCCTTTCACCATCCTATCTACATGGAGTCTGTTGTTTGTCTGAATTTGTGTTTGATCTCTGGGGAAAAAAAATGAGCAAAAAGCTGGAAAAAAGGAAGGGTGGGTGTTGGTATTAATGGGATCATCCCACCAGTAAGAAGCTGAGGAGCACGAAAAAGTTGAAAGAGCTGCAAACGAGGTCACTTAGTCTGCAACTACTTCACCCCCAGTGGGAATCTGAGCATCAGCTGCACTGCACACAACATGTGTAAACACACACACACACACACACAAACACACACACACACACACACACACATACTGTAATTGCTCAGGCATGCTAATGGCACCACTATCGAGATCTGTTTTCTTCTTACTGTCAGTAAGCGGTGAGTTACAGTCTTGTTTGTGATCTCTGTGTGGAAAAAAAAAAAAAGCAAAGCACTTGCTCATTCAACATATCCATAAAAATCCTAACACGTGACACGTACAGAGTTAGGAGAATAAATATGGATGTCATATATTGATTGATAATGTTACAGTTTTGCATTTGATACTTCAAAGACGTGTTAACATTTTGTAATCACTTACAAATTCAGTACGACAACACTTTTTAAACCAAAATGCTTTTTGAGATGTTTTTGCCATTTTATCCTAAGTGTGTGAAATGTTAGATTATACTATATCTTTTTCTTTTGCATTAAACTCTACACCTCCACTGTAGGAGGTCCCGATCGCAGAAGTGACTTGTACTCTCTTCATTCTTCTTGTAAATCCAGATGAGACAAAACAAATTTAAAAATACGTTGAAAACGATGTCTTTCCTAAGTCTCAGAAGCATGAACAGTTTATCTAAGCCACTGACTGCAGTGTTCAGTCATTTTTCCTGTGTTTCCTTGTTGTTTCCTTCTCTCCCCTTCATTTATACATGAACGTACCCATAATGCATCTAAATCCTGTCCTCTCTGGAGAAGTGCTGATCCCAGGGGTCAGATTCTTTTCCTCTGCCCGTTGTACTCCACGCAAAGCCTCCGTGATGCTCGTTGACATGCAGAAGAGGTATAAGCTCTAAGAATGAATCCCAAGTTTAAAGGACAGAGGAAAACAGCTTCAAAAACACTTAAAAAACTTGTGTATGCATCAGATCAGTCTACTGATCTGACATGTGCCACCTTAAAAGATACATTAAAATCTGTGAACAAAAAGTTAATTGGTTACTTTGTCCTGATCAAGTTCCTGTACCAGTTAGGTGCTGGTTGGTTCCTTCTTCAAAATCTCAGCTGTGGTGCTGTCACTCAGTGATGTGGTTATTTTTAAGGGCCATTGTGCATTAGTCCTGACACCTGGTCATTTTCACTCTAATCAACACCTTCAGGTATCTCTTGGTAAACAAAGATCCTAATGACCCTCCAGCAGGAGGGGAGTGAGTTTAAGCTGCATGCAAATTTTATTATTATTATTTATTAATATTATAAAGTTGATTCCTTTTTTAACAAAACAAAAAAAAAATCTATATACAATAAGAAATACAATCACAAATAAAATGAAAGGCAACAGAAAGAAGAAAAAAAAAACTTAGATCTGCTCCTTTTTCCAAAACTCAATTAAAACAATAATAATCTTCAAATAACAAAAACAAAATAAATAACTCCTTCTTAAGTAACAATTTGTACAAATACACATTAAACTTTTTCATTTTTTTTTAGCTTCATAAACAAAGCATCTACAGGTAGTCCTCGACTTACGAACGGGTTCCGTACCTACAAACCGTTCGTAACTCAATTTTGCTGTAAGTCGGAACTCATTACACGTGGTGCCGCACCCGTTCGTAAGTCCACATTTTTTGCCATAAGTCGAGGAAATACATGTAAAATGTATGGTAATGCTGCGCTGCACACCCGTTCTTAAGTCCGAGTTGCCGTAA
>JARVGQ010000002.1:11293119-11304116 GCA_031762355.1 Hypsolebias martinsi | reverse complement strand
AGATTCTCAGTCATCCAGGACATGATAAAATAAAATAAAAAGTTCAATACAGAAACAACTGGACTTTATTTGTAGCATAATCAGTAATAATAATAACAGTCAATTTGTAGCATAATTTAAACACAACAGCCACTTTCAACTTCTTATCACATACGAGCTGCCTCTTCAAGTAGCATTTCCGCTTCTACCCTTAATTTTTTTCTTTTCTTTCAGCTACTCCCTTCTTCAGGGTTCACCACAGCAAACTTAGTCACACAAAGACTTGGCAATTGTTTTTACACCGGATGCCCTTCCTGACGCAGCCACAGATCACTGAGCTACCACAGCCCTCTGTGTGGAGCAGAGAGCTGCTATCCTTAAAATCCTGCTATCTTTCTACCTAGCTCTTTCTGTGAGGAGCAAGTCGGCTATCTGGCCTAAGACGTTTGATTGTTATACGTCAAGGGTGATTGTTTTGGGCGGATGGGTCTTTTTGCATGTGTTAAACCCTGCTTCTGAGATTCCAACAGGAGGTTGGCTTGAAACACATCAATGAAGGCTACTTATGGGACGGATCTGGTTGGCAGGCTATAGACTGATGAAGTCTTCCAGATGGAAGATGAAACATTTCCCCCTCAAAGAAACTGGTCCAGATGACATAAACCTTTTTTGTTGCCTGCTATCTACCCTTAAATAATATCCACCCCCAAAAGAGTGGTGGGGGTGAGTGCTGAACGAGCTAACCAGGCAGTTGTACGCAGACAGGAGCCCACAAGCAGTGGCCATGAACAAATGGAGGCGCCTGGAGGTTTTACATGTGAATTCACATGTAAAACAGTGAATTCAGTGGAGAAGAGTCGGCTCGGAACCGTCATGTAAGGCAGCGAGGGGGTGGGGGGTGCTTGACAAAAGTAGAGTGTTTACAAATGTACGTAAACATAGATGTTAAAATACAACAAAATGCAGGAAATTTAATCTACTTTATTCAAAAATTTATGGGGGAGGACCTCCAGACACCTCCCCCCTGCACCTAACAACTATTTGCGTTCTGGCATCGATTGGTTTGCAAATCAAGCCCTGAATACAGAGATGATGTTCTTGGCAGTATTCCTCAGAGACTTTGGTCCATACCAACATGGTAGCATCCCCCCTGCTGAAGATTTGTCAACTAGACATCGATGATGTGAATCTACCTTTTCACCCCATTTCACTGTTCTGGACTGGACTGGAATCTTTAAAGACCAGGGGAGTCCAGAGAATTATGACCTATTAGAAGAGGCAACGGAAAACGGGCCTCGCTTTCTTCAAGGTCTCCAGAGTAAAGCATCAAAAAAAAAAAAAAAAATCTGGATTAAAACCTTTTTCATTCTCATTATTTTAGAAGAATCTGTCTCTGACAAATAAATCTGACTCCAAGTCTGGTCTTTCTCTAGGACCTGCTCTACAACCAGGAGAGCAGGTTACTGCATCTGATGTCAAACTCCAAAAATGAAATTGATGTTTAAGTGTATGTATAGGACATAAAACATGTTAAACTTTAAGAGCAAGAAAAGCAGCACAGAAAAACCAAAAGCACAAGTAAGCTTAGATGCCAGGAAGGAAACCTGAGCAGGATGGAGAGGTAGAAGAAAGAAGGGTCATGGGGGAGCAAAGAAAGTAGAGTTTTGTTGTCGAGGGGAGCATGAAGTAAAGGGAGAAGAGGGAGGTCAGAGATGGAGTGAAAGTCCAATAATTGCTTTGACCTTGCACTGAGACGAGGTGTAACTCAGTCAAAGCAAGTGATGAATTCTACGCCCTCAGCCCCGTTGTGGGAACAAAGCCACTGCTCTCAGGGATTTTTGTTTATGACCACTTCGAGCGAAACATGAAGGGAAGACAGAACACCAAAGAGGTTCTGGGCGGGTGAGGTTTCAGAAACAGTTAAATGGAGGAGCCGGACTGGAGGGGATACTTAAAGGCCAGAGAAACAAGACAGAGTGCAGGAAGAAAAATGGTAACATGTTTGGGGAGGATGGGTTTTGACTGCGTGACCTGTCAGATGGAGGTTTATGACTTCTGACCGACTGAAAACTGAAGAAACCAGCACTCTTTTTGTTTTTCAGTCCAAGGCAGGTTACAACAGCTCCAGAGATTTGGAGCGAAGAAAATGGCATTTTTCTGCTCATTAAACTTTCATAAGCAGTGAGGCAGCAACAGAAAAATATGTTACATTGTAAAATGGCTTACACAGGTAACTCATAGGAAAAATGAACTTTTATTTGCCTCGTGTGCTTTGCATTGCTTTTTAAGTTCTAAAAGCATGCTACATATTTGAATAAAAGGTAATCTTTGCTGGTTTGAAGAGTAGTTTAAACTATAGGTTATTGCTAAAATGTTTTGTTCAAGAGATTTGATTTTTTTATTACAGTCTATCTGAACAAAACTTTATCTTTTATCCTCATAGTAGTTTACAAAATCTCCTGAGACTTCCTCCTCGTGTAAAACTTTCCACAAGTTGACTGCTGATATATTTTTCCCCTTCAGAATCAACTTTAAATTCACAAATATGAAGTATCGACGCAAAAATATTAAAATAGCTAATATTTAATAAAATTTCAAGGCATGGCAATATATAGTGGATCAAAATTGTGTTTTCTGCTGGAAACTTGATGCATAAAAATGTAACCAAAAATGATTTAGAGCTCTGGCCTGAGTAAAGAAAAAGCACTGATTAGGAAACACTACAAATACTTTACTGTTACCAGTTTTAGTTGTGCTTATACTACCTTAAAGTGAATGTGTGGGACCAATTATGCAAGTGTTTATTTTTCAGCAGAGCCAAACATGTTAAAATGTGTGCATTTTGCAAAAATATTTGGCTGTGTAAGTAGATATGGTTTGTGATAAGAAAATATGTACTGTAATAGTAAAAAAACAAACAAATATAAGTTTAATTTATTTCAATTAGTTTTAGTGTGCAACTGTTATAGGCTTTATATTTTTTTATGTTTGGTAGCTTTTAACTGCAGAAAACAAGCAAAACAAATAAACAAAAATTGCCCCAAAATGTTCTAGTTTAAATATTAATTGAAATTAAAGGCCTTAAAGGAATGCATATCCCTCACCATCTTCCATGTGAGAATCTTAATTAAGATCGTCTTAGGATGAGAAGGGACAGTCAAAATTATTTTTGTAAATTACATCATGCACAGTCTTATGCAAAATCTAACAAGGTATGTTAACTGAGTATTTGAGTCTCCGTGACTACAACATAAAATTTAGCTTTATATTTGTAAAACTGACTGAGCTATTTTGGAGTTGGATAGAGTAATTAGTTGTGGCAGACATCTTGAATTACTGGAGCTTCCACAAGGTAATCAGTTTAGATGTACCGGTACATCCAATGATTTCTTTCTAAATGATTCATTCAAATCTATCCAGTGGTTTGTAAGACATTTACGTATATTCTGCCATACACGTCACACCACCCTATAAGTCACATCAGTCCAAATGTGTAATAAAGTGGAAAAATTAATAAATACATTGCTTCACCGTATACATTGCATCCATGTGTCACCGCCGACAACCAGGGAATGTGGGTCAGTGTTGTGCCAAAAATCGATTGGCTGCTATGGGAGCGTGCACAAAAGGATTTTAACAAGAACGTAACAAGATTAACACTTAAAAACAATTATTTGTTTGCTTTAAATTATAGAAAAGGTGTGTCTCAGTTGAACTATTCCTTAATAAATGCACTTTGACGGTCAAAACAGCTGCCTTTTCAAAAGCTGATTTGCGAAAACAGGAATGCGCAGAGTGCAACTCATTATGCATTTCTTCGAAATTTAACAAAAGCACCTAAACAATGATTTGTTAGCGCAACTTTATAGCAAAGGTGTGTCTCAGTTGAACTATTACTTAATAAATGCACTTCAATGGTCAAATTAGCTGCATTTCGGCTGGGTGGCGCAGCAAAATAAAGCTGATTTGATGGTTGCTCCAGGCGAGATGGACAAAGGTGGCAGACTATGGCAAGCCGATTGTGTCATTAATAGCCACTTTTTATTTATTACGTGACACAACGGCATGCCATTCTATTCGAGTGGCATCTAGAGGCTGAAAATGGTAGTGTTCAATATTTTCAACGTCAGAATGAATGAAAACGGTCATATTTCAGTCAAAATTTGTTTTGTAAATATGGGAAAAAATCCATAAATATGTCGTTTCGGGATATAAGTCACAGGGCATGCAAATTATGCAAAAAACTGTGACTTATAGACCAAAAAATTCAGTAGCTACAAGAGTTGTGAGAAATATTGATCTGGAGGATTTTACAACAGATCTTTTGTGAGCTGGTCACACTCATAGTAGTTGAATATCATCCTCAACTCCTACTTCAACACCAACTTTCACCTCAAATATAATACATTTCACTGAGTTGTAGATATTTTTGCATTCCTAAGGTCCAAGAGAAAACCTACACAAACATGAGAACAAGAAAACTCCACACAGAAAGACCCCAGGTCTGGTGAGGCAATAGTGCTAACCACTAATCCATTGTGCTACCCTTTAAATAATATTTAATAGGCACTGGAGACGAGATATGTCGTGTATCAAACAGCATATGTACAAGATCAAGTTGGTTTATTGTCATTTCACCACATGTGGTACATGAGGTGGAATTAAATTGTGTACACAGGGTCCCAGTTACATCTAACAATAGCAAAAATAAAAAAAGTGTTAAGCAGTAAATAAGGATCTAAGATATAAACTAAGATATAACGCTAAATGAATGCCAGACTGTACACTAAATGATCTAAGATACATGCTAAACACTAATAATGTAAAACAATTCGGCGTAACAGCAGCCTGAAGATGAATCTGTGTGAGCAGATGGGTTTGAATGAATACAGCAGCATAAGATCAGCAGCATGGATCATCAGCAGCACATCTCACCAATCAAAGTGGCATTACAGTGATTTTTTTCCCCCCCACAGTGATAACCCTGGCTTTACGTTACTGACTTGCTAATAAAACGGGGCCACTCTAATACTTACACAGTCAAAGTACCTCCTATTATGATCATTTCCCAACACTTGCAAGGTATTTAGAAACTTGTAAGTCACTAAGCACAGCTCAGTCTCTGCACTGATCCCCACTTTGTCAATTCTAAAAACATCACCAGAAAAAAACCCAGATTAAACTGATGGAAACAGAATTACACTGCATGCCAAGGGTGCAACTGCTGCTCCAACTTCTATTTGAGTCCTCCAGTCCGCCACAGTACCTGCCTCCCTCGAAAGCCTGTGGTAATTATCTTGTCATGAGCTAGATTGGTTTGTTGAACACAGGCGATTACGCCGAGGCTAATTGGCGCAAAATATAACTGGCTGCAGCATCCCTAATGAAGAGGGATGTGAACCAGTGTTGAGTTGTTGTCACACATTAAATGCCAACCCACATGGCAGAGCTGACACGGGCACTGGGGTTGAGCTGAAGCCCTTCATTATGACTTATCATCCAATAGCCGACTGATAAGTGTTAAACAGCGATGAGATGCTAAGAATAACACGAAGCAAAGAAGAGAAAAAGACAATGGCTCCTGAAATTAAAGTGTATAATACGTAGGTTCTGGTGCTGAAATATTCAGGCCAGCATCAACGGTGGTGACAACTGGTCATTAAGTTGCACAGCTTTCCACTGTGACAGAAAATTAACCGTAATTGGTCTGCATTTAGAACTTGAGCCGCTTGTCCAAGCTTTGCAATGCATTTCTCAGTCCAACGTTCCCTCACTCTGTTACTGACATTGCTGCACATGCCTAAGAGCATTTTGGTACATGGAGAGATACCAGTCCAACTGATGGACAGGTCTACAATTAATTGGCAGCTCGCAGTGTCACCCGGGCCACAGTTCTGCCAGCTCATTCCCTGCTCCAACTTTCAGTCTTAATTAAGAAACAGCTGCAGTGAAGTTTAGTACACACACTTAGGATGCATGAGGGTGTGTACATGCCCCCTTTATGGCTCAACAACTTTATTTTCCAAGATCTCCAAAGAATGAATTGATTTAACTACAGCATGCCTTAATCTTTATTTTTTTTATTTTTTACTTTATTCTCAATTTAGCTTAAATCACATTTAAACATTAAGTTGGACTTTATTGGTGTAAGCTAATCTTGTCTCATTAAAGTGCCGTCAGTGTAAATGATAAGATTGTTTACTTTGAGGTAATGAAACTTCGGAGTCTATAAACATGTTTTATTCCATCTTGACTTTGAACCACAAAGTTCATTTGTTGTATTTAATTAGGAAACAGACTAAGTAGTTTTACAGGCCTTAAAGTACAGTATTTATAAAATGGGGGTAAACTATTTGCTTTTGTATACACATTACACATAAAATAAAATAAATGCTCCCCACAGTGAAGATTATTATTCATCCTTTTCATTTTATTTTTCGCAAACTGCTTTCAGTTTCCTACAGGGGATGCATGGGATTTAGAAACTGGTTCTGGCATTGAAACGTGTCTCAATTGGGTCTGAAAATCCTGAAGAGCAATGTTTTACAAATGGAAACATTGGCTTCTTTGGGTTACATGTCTTTGCAATGTAGGGAGAAAATATTAATCAACCTCAAAACAGGCATTAGAATAAAAAAAAAAGTTCAAATGTTTTTTTCAGCTATTCAATCGATATTTGTGTATATTAAGATTTGATCAATTATCTTAGGCGGATCAGAAGTTATGGGCAGGAAAAGAGAATGATTATGGACCATACCATCATACATCTGCCTTTCAACAGATTAATATTAAAAACAAACAAGGAAAACAGCTCAGGACAGGGGAGTGATTTTAACAAATTCACTTTAGATAATTTATCTGCTTTTAACATTGTGATGCTAAAATTCTAAATTAATGGACATGTTTGGTTATTTATTTGCAGCATATTTTATTGTTAATGAATTACATTATGTTTTGCATCTAATTAAATTGTCCCGTCTTTTCCCACAGTTTAGCTCCATTTACTGCTAAACGTCTTGTTTTTTAACTTAAGCCATCACGAACGTTAATTTGTGAGAGAGAAACAAATAAGGCTATCAGGAAGTTTCAATAAAATCTAATTTACTAGGCCTTTCACACTCACTGAATTAGTCAAGCAGCATTCTCTCCGGTTTTAATTGAGTTTATTTTCAGTTTGAGCAAGTACTGAGGGGATCCAACTGAAATGATGAAAATATGACAGGGTTAGTTAGATGTAATTAGGTACGGAAGGAAATGAAAAGGTGACAGCACAAACTGTGGAAAGTGGGGAGGACAGAAATGTGCAGGTAATAATTCAGGAAGAAAGAGTAGGACGTAAACTTTTTCTTTTTTTGTCTTTTTTTTCCCCATTTTTGGCCCTTACATTTGAACAAACTCAAAAGCTTTAGTTTTCATCAGACTGTGTAGGCCTGGCTACGTTTCAAAAGTTGTCTCTTTGCCATGATAACACATAATTAATATAACTCAAACATAACGCATCTAATCTGCACTAAAGTGCAAATGTATCGTCTTAATCTGGTCCTCATTGCAACAACATATATGTCATTAATCCACCATTGCTTTAGCCCCGCCTACTGAGGACAAGATACTCCGTGTAGTGGTGGTACGAAAACATATCACATTATCTTGAGCAGATAAGAAGCTTTATATTTTTGATCTTAAAACAACTTTTTTTTTTCTTATCCAAATCTTTCATTTAAAACAAACTCAAAAGCTCCAGTTTTTGTCAGGCTGTGTGGGTGTGGCTAAGGTCCAAAATATGGCTTTTTTGCCATGATAACACAAAATTGTTATAACTCAAACATAAAGTGTCTAAACTGCACTAAAGTGCAACTGTTTAATCATAATTTGGTCCTCATTACAACTACGTACACGTCAAAAAGCCAACAATGAAGCCCCGCCCACTGAGGACAAGAAGCTTCATGATTTATTAATGGGCTCCAGTCTCTGTCTTGCTTTACCATAGTAATTTAAAATGACAACAGATAGCAGGCACCATTTTCAGGTCACGAGGTATTAAAAAATTATCATTGCTGTCTCTGCTCCATGTTTGCGTTGCATTTACGCACTGAAATTTAAGGATAAGACGAAAGCTCCAGTGCATAGCATTTAATAATATCTAGCGGTAAAGTCGCTGCAAACAGTCTTTTTCTTGACCTTTGATGGATTTTTTTAAACAATAATTATTCACTCAAGTTGTTTTCTCTTTTCATATCACTTGGGCACCTTTTTGCTCTGAATATTAATCGCCAGTCCTGTAGTCTTTTGTTAATAGAGAGTTATTTTGTTTGTTTGCTACCTGCCTGTTTTGTGTCTGGAGCCTTTCCCATCAACTGGGGATTGTTAAACCAACTGATTATTTTTGTTTCTTTCATTGTGGTGCACACAATGAAACAAGTGTGTTTGTTCTTGTTCAGTTTGTGCAATACAAAGTGCATTTCTGTCACAAACTCATTATAAGACACCTGATCCTGCAACTTGTGTGCAAGACACACACATGCCAAATGCACTCCTCATCAAAACTTAATCTGCCCTTTCAATAATAATGAGAGAAAATGAAAAATAATAATTAGGATGAAAATCTATGATGTGCAGCATATTAATAGCTTGAAAAAACAAACACACGCACACTTCAATTATTTCAAAATGGAGAGACAAGCTTGTATCTTGCCCAGGGCCTGCAGCTTGGGAGATAATTGGCGATTCACGATGTGATTGTAAATATTGATGAGAGAAGGGTTGAGCGCCGTTAGTCCTGACCCGCCTCAAACTGAGCTCCCATTGATGTAAACAACAGGTGTGGGCTTGCATTTTACTGCTGAAATATTGTTTTTTTTATGAATACTAAAGTTATTGGGAGGATGGAGGTGCAAATATACACATGCACACAAACACATAAGTTTTTTATGCAAAGTGAGTTGCAGCTGGAGAAACGTAATAATGGTCCCTGTAGAGAAGAAACAAAAATTCAACAAAGAAGAAATGAAGGCTTGCTGTTGTTTCTGTGCAACATCCATTTGGAGCAATACTATAAAACAATAAATTAAATTAAGGGGAGAAGACACAGATTCTCAAATGAAAAATACCTGATGAGATGATCCACAGGACCTGGTAGTTTTTGTTTAGTTTAGTCATCATGCAAATTAAAAATCTTCATCAAATCATTAAAGCTGCAGACTTTCAGCGTACTTTCACATTTTGATTCTGTTTTTCAATATATAATAAATGTTTTTTTTTGTTTATGCTGCAAATCAATTAAACCTGAAGTTAATTTGTTTTGATTAATGAAAAAGAAAGCAATAAACCACATTAAAAAAGTTCAGTTTGCAGGGTGAAAATGGACCATTCATTTTAATTGCCATCTCTAATGAATACTTTTTGAAAAAATTTAACCTTCCTGTTGCCTTTGGGTCAAAATGACCCATGAGGCCTCAGTTTTAAACATTCTGAACCAGAACAATGAGAAGGTTAAACTTTAAATGATTGGAGTCATCTTGTGCAGACTTGTTTGTGCAAATTGCCTTTTTAATAAAAACTCAGGGAAACAAAACTATAGGTTTAAACAAAATGAAACAGTACTACTGTACATCATCGGCCTGTCAGGAAACTTATGCAGCATTTTGACCTTTTTTTTTACCTTGACCTTGAAGCTGGGTGGATTGAAGATTATGTGACGCACTGCATACTGGTGGTACAATTTAGCATCAGTTTTATTAAATATCTTGAGTGGATCAAAAGTTATGGGCAGAACAATCAAAAACTTTGTTTTAAATTTGACCTTGTCCTTGACGGACACCTTGAAGGTGATAAAAAAAAGTGTTCACAATGCTCCATCTGGTGCTCATGCATATGTACATGTTCTGTTAAATTATCTCGAGTGCACCAAAAGCTATGGAATGTGTATGGGCGTACAGACAGCGACGATACATTAAGGCTCCCACATACTCGGGCGGACCTGAGTCCGCGGAGGTCCGTACGCACCAGATTAGACTTGAAGTGGACGCCCGCAAGACATGTCCGTGCAAAGATAAATTTTTACGACCATGTACATGTACTCAGTGTCGCACAATAAACTGCCCGGCGACGGACTGTTTTCTATGCGGCACCAATGTATTAAATTTCCCTTCTTCATCCGTGGTCTGGTTTAATGGCCTTTTCTTTTGTTTGTTTGCCAAGAGGCAAGCGATCTCTTCCGCCTCATCCGTTGACGCCATGACAAAAATTGTGTGAAATGAAGAAATTTGTCACAATTAAAACCATGTCCATCGTGGCTGCGGGAAGCTCTGGAGATTTCCCGGCCTGATGCTTGCTGCCAGCTCTTTTGCAACTTATCAATGAATCCAGTAGGCATCTCCTCCATCATCTCTTGCCTGCGGAGCTGGCTGCAGCCGGTCAGGGTGTATGCTCGAGCATGAAGTCTCAACTGTCTACGGACAGTGCGCACAGTTTCTGCATGGACTAAGGTCTGCCTGAGTATGTGGGAGCCTTTAGTATGTCCGCCTTTCCATCATCATTGGATCAAAGACATTGCATTTGTAAGCTTTTAATAATGTCTAGAGGTAAAGTTGCTGCAAACAGTCTTTTTTGACCTTTATTGTATTTTTCCAAACAATAATTATTCCATCATGTTGTTTTCTCTTTTTATATCTGTTGGACACCTTTTTGGTCTGAATATTAAACGGCCAGTCCTGTAGCCCTTTATCAATAGAGAGTTGTCTTGTTTGTTTGTTTGTTACCGGTTTTGTTTCCAGAGCCTTTTCCATCAACTAGGGACTGTTAGACCAACTAATTATCTTCCTTTGGAAGAATACAGAGGAGAGGGCCACTTCCTTGTGTCCAGTTAGATTTAGGGCTTTAACAGACTACCGGTACTCATGTAATCGACACATCGATTCCTAGCACATCTATCGAGCTTTTGAGATTTCACGTCGAGTATTCGTAGTGACGTCATCACGTCGCAGTTACAGAACAGAAAATGAATCAACTTCCTGTTTGGA
>JARVGQ010000002.1:11230924-11251217 GCA_031762355.1 Hypsolebias martinsi | reverse complement strand
TGAGATTTTATGTTTATTTGACGGTGAGTTCCATTTTTTTGGAGGCTAAATACAAATAAAAGGTGAACATTAATTTAGTTGTATAGTTTATAGTTTTTTTTTGAGGCTTTAATATTGTTTATATCGATATTGGATTATATCGTTATCGACCGAAATTAAGAAATATATTGTCCAGTTTCTCATTTTCGCTCTGTGACGGGGACAAATTTTAAGGAGAAAGTAGGTTAAACTGAATTCCCTCAGAACATTTAAGGTTTTAGTAAATTATACTAAGTTAAAGTGATGTTTTGACAATCAGACCTACTCCTAGTCATTCTCTGTTTTGGTTAAGTTTTATCCTTTTTGTGTTTACGATTAGAATCAGTTCCCTTTTGGTTATTATGTTTTAGGATTCTTGTGTTTTCGCTCGATCGCTTGTGTTTTCATCTGATCCGTCTTTGTGTTTTCCCGTGTTATCAGTTTAATTTTCTTCAGTTTATCTCCTGCTCCTTGGTTCTGCCATGCCCTCTCTCATCTGCACCCCGTTTCTTTCAAGCTGATCCTCATCGTCTTCTCAGCCTCGGCCAACATGAATTCTCTGTGTCAAGTCTAGAAATCGTTGGAGCATTGATTATATCATATACTGTCCAGCTCTCCTCCGTTCCTGTTAATGACTCCCTTATTCCTGCAAGTTTTGCCAGTTTTTGCTTTTGTTTAATAAAGTTTTGGTTTTCTCTAACCTCTCTGTGTTGGCTTCATTCCTGGGTTCAGGATGGAATACCGTGACATCTAGTGATAGCAAGAGTACCGCATACAACATATTATACGCCTGTCGAAAAAGTATTGTACGGCATCTATAGCAATGGCCCAGACAAGCAACGAGCTTTAAAACTATTTGAATCCAACCCCAACACTGAACAATTAAAACTCCAATCTTCACAAAGATGAAACAAAACCAGCTCTCTGATCTTAGGTGTTGTGACGTTTCGAAGGGTTTCTCCCTTGAGTGCTTGCTGCCATTTAACACAGAAAGTAAGGTCACACATTCAGATGCCAGTCATGAAATCCCACAGAGTTTAGAGTCACACCTGCTTTCAAACACAAATTGCTCCCAGTAATGATCACCTGTCTTTGTGTGTTGTGAGGTTGGACCCTTTACGGAATCCTCTGTGGATTCTAGAGAAACACCTGGAGTCTACGTTCTCACTGTTGCCGCCTTTTAGCAAATAATAAACGGAGTCTCTAGTTTATTATAGTAGAACACCAGAATCACCTCTCTTTTCACAAGCCAAATATAACCTGAACTGTGTGAGATGCTCCTGCTGTTGCAGAAATATTACATGTTCCTGTCAAAGAACAGTGAACACTTTTTTTGGTTCTTACATCCAGACGTTTTTATGATTTGAAGTTTAAAAATAAACAAAACTGCCACAATTGTTTAGCCATTGTTTATCTTTTTTTGTTGTCCTGCCTTCAAAATGATTCAAGGTTCTTTATTGTCATTCGCATCACATGTGCTACATATGGTGGAACAAAATTATGTACTCAAGGTCCCAGTTACCCCCAAAAATATAAAGTAAACAGTCTATAGATGTACAGTATGTCAATTATTGAATCTGCAAGCTGACTGCTATGCATGTCATGTATGGCAGCATGGTGGAAAATATTGTAGTAATACATAATGTAGTCAGGTAATAGTATCTAAAATGTACCTAATTAGTAACAGGTATGCACTTGGTATACAGTATAAGTTGGTATGTATGCAAGTACCAGGTATTTATTACTACCAAAAACTATAGTAAGCTCTCTATTAGACAAAAAAATAATACTCACTTGAGTATAACACAGCCAGTACCACTGGGTGGTGCGGTCCAAAGGACCTGAATCCTGGTTCTCCGGCGAGGCGTGCTCTCAGTCACTGCAGGAAGACAGTTGGTCATGAATTGTGTGTCTTCATCATCAATGATCTGAAAAGGACAAAAAAAAATAAGTATTTGTTGAAAAGCAAGTCATATTTTCTGATACTAACTTAAAGTACAGTAGACATTTATTCTACGCAGAGGATTAAAAAGAAAACATCTAAAAAGAAATGTTACTTTTGGATTAGCTCATTACTGACTGAGCTGGTGATCTGCTCAATATTTATTGTCCCTCATTTTCAAAGTAAATGGACTGTACTTGCATAGTTTACAACACAGTCTGTGCCCTCATTTACAAAGCTAATCTAAATAAATCCTTCTACAGACACTAATCAGTGCTTCACATCGCATTCATACACTGATAGGCCACACATCAGAAGCAATGAGGGGTTCATACCCAGAGACATTTCAACTTGTGACTGCATGCTGGTGGAGTCAAACCCCCAGCTCTTTCATTGAAGGACAACTGCTCTAACCACTGATCCACAGCTGCACATTATGAGTCACCGCTGACAACCCAGCCATATGGGCCAAAATCAGGAAATGTAGGGCGGTGTTGTGCCAAAAGTTGATTGGCTGCCAAATGGTGGCCAAGGGAGCATGCACAGGAGGACATTAACAAGAATTTAACTAGATTAACACTTAACAATTATTTGTTTGCTCAAAATTATAATGAAGGTGTGTTTTAGTCTAACTTTTCCTTAATAAATGCACTTTAACGGTTAAATCAGCTGCATTTTCATCCCCGATACACGAAAACAGAAACGCGCAGAGGGCGACTTGCTGTGCATTTCTTAGAACGTTAACAAGATAACCACCTAAAAACAATTGTTTGTTTGCTCGAAATTATAGCAAAGTTGTCTCAGTTGAACTTTTATTTAATAAATGCACTTCAGTGGTCGAATTAGCTGCATTTCACCAGGACGGCGCAGAATAGTGAAGCTAATTTGACGGTTGCTCCAGGCAAGCTGGATGAAGATGGCAGTCTATGGCAAGCCGATTGTGTCATTAATAGCCACTTTTACCTATTACATGACACAATGGCATGCCATACTAATCGAGTGTGATCTAGTGGTTGAAAATGTTAGTGTTCAGTCAGAATGAATGAAAATGATCATATCTCAGCCAAAAATTGATTTATAAATATGGGGGAAATATACATAAATATGTTGCTTTGGTGTATAAGTCCCAGGGCATGCAAATTATGCAAAAAAAATGTAAAAAGTGACATAGTCTGAAAAATATGGTAGTTTACTCCTTGCCTCCATGCATAAACAATGAGTGTTTTTCCCAGTTAATTTTTGCTCTTCGGTCCTGCCATGCCCGCTCACACCTGCACCTTGTCTCATTAAACTCAGCCATTTCCCATCTTTCCTCATTCTGCCTTAGCCATGTAGGTCCTGAGTCTGCATTCATTACCTCAGTGGAGCATTGTGCAGTTTTTTTATGCCACATCCAGCCCCCTACATGCCGGGTAAATTATTCTCCATGCCTCCTTACACTATGCCTGGCTTTCTGTAAGGTTGCTGTCTGGCCTTTTTGTAACAACATTAACTAGTTCATTGAACAGAGTCACAAATGTTTACCTTTAAGGACAGAATCTAATAGTCTGTTTCTTGTGTTGCCTGTGTGGTTTAAGAGAGAAGAAGCAGGCATTGCTACTTTCAGAGTACAAATGCGGGTAGATATTTGTGAAGACAAACTATTAAAATGCATTTACACCCCTCTTTTTTTTTAAGAATAACCACCAAAAGCAGATGTTTTTGCTGAGAAGGTGGCAGCAAGAACCAAAAGAAAACATCAGATTCATGTTGCTGCTAGAGATTTTTCCTCTGATAGACCGCCAATAAAAATATGAAGCTGAAATCAAATCAGACACTGGTTTTACTCATGTGAAATGAGTTTTATCAAATGGATAACTATATACAGTAAATATATATTTAGTGCTTGTGTCCCTATTACTGCACTTTTCAGTCACAGTCAAAACTAATTTTGCCTTCAGATACAAAAACAGAAACAATGTGTGAAAAAGGGTGGCAAATTATTGGCTGTAATAAAACAAAATAAAATACATAGCCACAAGGAGAAATGTCGCTTGATGACACATTTATTAGTCTAGTTAGAATAAATTATGATCCAGTGGCATTTAACTCTTTTCACTTTTACTTCTTCAGTGGACTTTGGCTTTATAGCTCATAAAAAATTAGAAATAAACAATTAATTTCAGGCTCACAGTTTTAAATGACGAACTTTAAGGTCTAGTTAAATTTGGCTGAAGCTTATGGTTTATGTGAAGCGTGAACTTGCACACAAATTATCTGGAAGTCATGTTAACTATTGATGATCCGTTTTAAGCTGTGGGAAAAGGAGCATTTCTCCAAGTTCCAAAGTTCTGCTTTGGATAAAAACAGACTTGTGTGTTCAAGATAAGTCTTAGTTCCCTCTGTACTTGGACCTTGTCAAAAAAGTTACAGTCTAAACACACAGAAAAATAGAAACACACATAGCCTCTGACCTCCAAGCTGGTGTTCTCCAGCTGCTTCAACTCAACAGTGACAATGACTGAACACCCAGTTCCAAAATCTATAAGACACCAAGAACACAACAAAACTCACAGGGACTTCTTTCATTTACTAAAAAATAATTCTCATACTTCTTTGTGCCAGCTTATCCTCATTTTTGATTTACTTTGTTTCGCCAAGACTAAAGGCTTTGTCAGTAAAAAGCTGAAATAAATGACTGACTCGAAGACGAAGCAGATAAAGAAGACAAACATAAAAGATCATGAATACACAAAAACAAACAGTTATGTGACAGAAATATGGATATAGATTCAAAGTAACTTGTTGATTTTACCTGGATCTGTGCAAAGATAGCATTTATACCAGAGCAGTGGTCACGGACCACCACATCCACCCATTTACAAACTATTATACAGCAATCTGTAGCAATGGCCTGCACAAGCAAAGGCCTTGTGTAGCTTTGACATAGATTTCTGACCTTGATCTTGGAGCTGTGTGATGAAAACACTACACTCCATTTAGTGATGATGCATGTATGCATCAAGTTTCATTAAATTATCTTGAGCAGCAACTGAGCTGTCAAACACAAACGTGACACATGCATCATCAGATCACCTTGATTTCTTTGTAAAGTTTAAGGCTTTGTCAAGCCAGAAAAATGAACAAAGTGGTGCTTTGTTGAATCTGATTCAGAGTTTACTCCTCTGGGGGGAAAAAAATAATGTGATTAAACTGCAATAAACCGAGGCTTCATTCAGAAGACGTTTTATTTGTCCAGCAACTGAAACTGTGATTAGGCATTACACCCAATATTGCCAGGGAAATTAGAAGCCTAATGTGTGAAACAATACTTAATGACATCATCTGTTTGAATCCAATTATGTGTTGGATTAATACCATGAAGCTGTAAATGCCAGTATGTTGCATTTAGTCTGTACTGTGCAAAAGTGATGCAATTATTGTGACTAAATGAAAATAACTGACATCTTAATGTACAGCCATTTGATAAAAACTGTTGGGGCATTGAACTGGCAAAAGTACATTAAAATGTTGACTTATTTTTGACCAGGACATCTTTACCTCTCGCCCAAAACAGTTTATTTTAGAAATTGACAAAAAAATAAAATAACTTTTGTCTAAGAGCAAAATAGAAAACTAGTCTGTTTCTCAGTTGGGCTGAATGTCCCCAACAATCTCTCACATAATCAAAAATGCAGCAGAGAGAGAAAGTTCATATTTCTCCTATTTTAGCATCTCTGGGCAAATCCTGAACATAATTTAGGATTATTCTTTTTACCTTTACATATCATAATACTAAAGCTTCATCATACTTAAAGACCTCACTGGTCCATCTGTTTTCAAACATGAGCTCTTTGCTTTCAGACTGAATTATTTGTGGGCCCTGGGGGTTGTTTTGTTGTAGAACCAGCTCCTGGTTTGGGTTCAGGAAGCAGAAATCTTAATCAAAATTTAAAAATTTGCATAAAACTTGCATAAAACTTTTTTTTTTAATTAAAGATTTTGCACTAGCACAACAGGAAGTGAGGATGAGAGCTTGCACTTTCAGATAAACCCTTCACTCTGCAACTTCTCTTCCCCATTTCCTTTAATTAGTTTGTACTCTGTTTTTTTTATTTTTTGTTCGTGTCACATGCGCTTGAAAAAAACGAACAATCACCCGCTCTGCTACCTGACTACAGACTCCACCATCAGTTCCCAACACTGATGGATGATGTCACCCACTCACCTTCAACTTCCTGGTAAAGACCCGCATCAGAACAACATCCAAACTGTACAGAGACAAGAATGATGCTTTCTGTTGGAGAATTTTTGGTCAGAGTTTATGGATGTTTTTAACTACTACGACTGAGAATGTTAAATCTGCTCATGAATCATATGTATGGGTTAGAAGAAAGCTGAATGAGAAGCTGAGGCTGCTATAGGTGCAGTTGTCGCTCCGAGGGTGCCTCAGAGTCTGTGAGCTCGGCTGAAAACAAGCTTCACACACGGCCCGTGACTGATTCTCATGACTGGTCTTCATGCATGTACTTCCTGCATATCCGTGTGACGTTTCCTGAAAATCAGACCTTTCAAGTAAATTCCGGTTAAAAAATCTTCTCCTGCCATCGAGTGTGGTTCTTTGATTTAAGTAAGTTAAGAGAGAATAGTTTTCTCCAGCACTATCTTAAATCAAACTGCACACATTACTTAGGGTTTTTAATTGTCCCACATTGTGGAGCAAAACGGGAAATTGGAAATACCCTCAGTCCGTCCATCAAACCTGCCCCAATCATTTGAGGAAACTATATGCTTTCTAAGTTTTATATTGTTTAAAATTATAATTTTCACAAGTTATTAGGATGGTCGAAGATTAGTCTATGGTGCTCAAGACCACCACTGGCCACCCCCCGGCTCCGCCACTGCTCTTGGTGAAGGATGAATTTACACCCCCCACTCTCCAAGATTTGTCACGCTGGACAAGCCAAGAAAAACCTCCCTCTGTTCTCCACAGTGTAAATCATCCTTACCTTAATATCTTGCACCAAAAACTTTAAGATTTCCTTCAGTCCCCGTTCTATTCCAATCCTGAAAAACACTCATCTCAAAAACTACAAACACTCACTATTCAAATCCCTCAGTGACGGGGGACGTTGGCTTGCTTTATATGCAAATCATGAAATCACACAAGTCTCCTTAATTGTTTTTAAGTGAAATGTAATTATCTGGAGATATTTAAACTGAACTGGATTATAATTAGATTGTATGCAAATATCTATTGGTAACTTGTATTGAACTGGCACTACACAGGTCAAAATGATTTGAAGTAAAGTACTCAACAGTAATATAGCTGTGAGCTAAAATAAAAAAAAAAAGTTCAATTCAGAAACAACTGGACTTTATTTGTACTGTGAGCTAAAACATAACAAAGATCAGGTTGGCAGCTTTAAAGTTTAAAGCCATAAAGGTGATAACAGCAGGGCATCTGTAAAAGGTGGGAAGATAAAGTAAAAGAAAGGGAGTTTAGTGTGGGAAGACTGTAAAATGGAGCGTTTGTTTTCTCTGCAGAGTCTGGCATGTCTGTGAAAGTCCACGGTTTGTCTATTTCAATCTCTCTCAATCTCCTGCTCTCTGCTCAGACGGTAAACACAGATGCTTCGGAGTGCCTGCACGAACAAACGCAGAGCTCTGTTCAAACACACACATGCACACACACACACACAAAAACTGGGGTGACAGACACGGCAATCCCTGGAGAAATCTGACAAAAAAGGGGATATTAGTAGCAATGTGTGTGTTTGTTGGTCACCGTGTGCGCACACGTTTAGGGTTTGCAATTAAATGCCAAGCAGCTGCAAAGTAGTGAATCCAGTTAAAGCCTTTGAGACCAGAGTCCAAATAATACGAAGCAAAAGGCAGACAGAAAGATAGATCAAAATGTCACATCAGCACTTGAAGATGAGCTTATTTCAGAGAATAAAGTTTTCTTGTCTCCACGAAGACCTTGGAGGCACCGGCGTTTTGCCTTGAGCTTTCCATCAATCAAAGCCATACTATTACAGCAGAACACCTCTGGGATCTTACGGCTACCATCAATATTGCATCATATTACAATTTATGTCTAAGCCACCCAACCCTGGCAGCAGTCTCCCACATAAAAACAGCTACTCTGTGAAATTAGCTTCATTTTTTTTTAAACAAACTCTTTGTATTCTGTAGCTTTTAAAACACTGGAGTACAAAGTATTATAACATCGACTGGGCCTCAATATCTACATTTTTTTTTCCACATCATGACTCCAGATCTTTAGCATCTTAGGGCAATTGTCTGAATGCTGAGTCAGCATTTACAGTCTTTGCCTTTTTATGGTTTCCTCTTCAATCAGACTACTTCTAGAAACTTTATTCTATTTGAACCATTCAAGCATTAAAATGTTCGGTTCGACTGGGAACACCGCACTTTTGTGGGAGGTTTTTGTGGGGTATTTTCTATATTTTTCAAAAAATTTGAATTTGTTTTACACAGAAAATCATGTTTCTTTAAAATTAACTTAAGCTTAAATGGACCATTTTTATCTTTCTATGCCTATTTAACTTTTAGCTATGGTTTAGTTGATTTTAACTTGTAGGTAATTTTTTATTTTATTTATTTATTTATTTATTTATGGTAAATTGAACATTTAGCTACTGTTTAGCTCATTTTTGCTTTGTTTCGGCTTCAGTTAGTTTTGTTTTAGCTACTAGCTACTGTTTTATTGTTTAAAAACAGCTACTTTTTGCTAAATATGGCTTTTAGCTACTGTTTCACCATTTTAGCTTTTAGCTACAGTTTGTGCATTTTAGCTTTGTTATTTTTTAGATAATTTTATTAATATGTACGGACAGACAGACAGATGGAGGGCGTTTCTAATTCCCCCTTTTTACTTTGAGTCAGGGGTCAATTAAACTGAACACAGAACTCTCAAAGTAATGAAAACCAGACCTACAGAACATGTTCTTTTATACTGTCAGAAATATAATAATGAACAAAAACAACTGATCCAGACTTTTAAGAAAAATAAAAATGGACATTTGACTGACTACAACAGATGTCTCAAATTAACACTGAGCAAACAATGATCATTTATTCAAAGCAGACCCACATATTTGAATTAAAACATTTTTTCTTCTGTTTTTGGCAAAGTTTTGATCCAGACTCTGTGCTAGTTGTTGGCAGTATTGTGCCATTTAAGGTTTTTGCTAATAAAATAAAAATCACTAAACAAGGGAAAGGCATGGCTAAGTAACAATAAAAACAATAATACAAAAACGAACTACAAAACAAAAAACTAAAATCCTAGGATCATGGCATAAAATGCTTTTTGTGAAGTATTTTTGTTCTTATAATTGCAATTTTAGTGCTGCAGACCGACATCACAGCTCAAGACTGGTTGTGTTCTTTATCCGTTTTATATACAGTATATATATTTCTCTAAGCATATTTTTGACCTCATGACATTTTCAAAATAGGTCAGAGAGAAGTGCTCAAGAAAGGACTATAAGATGCTTTTACTATTCAACTGGACCTCTGGTTTTGCTTCTTTGCTCTGATGGTTTTCATTGTATCTTCATGAGTCTCATCAACCCCAAAGTACAAACGTTTGCTCGTCTGTTCCCTGTTCCTGCAAGTTATTTCATCCCTTCTCACTGTCAGGCTTTTATTAAGTCATTTGCTCTGCTCTTGTATTTAAAGTCCTTCATCATACCATAGATTCATTGTTTAGTTTTTACTTATTTAACATTGTATGTGTCATAATGAAGCAATCTTTTGAATTCTCTTTAAAGGATTTTTTATTATCTCATGCCTTTTTGTCCTTTATTTGAGCACAACCAGTGTGCCATTAACACCAAAATTTTCTCAGGTGCCATTACTCATGTTTGGATGTGATGGAGTTTTTTTTTTTTTCAGCCCAGTATAACAAACTCTGCAGGTTTCCATGCAGAACGAGGTTGAATTCCAGCGTAATGGAGTATGACACTACAATGTTTTTGGCTTCCATCTATTAAAAACAAAATGGACAACATAATGACATAACAGAGAAGTAATTATTTTCTTTCATGATTAAGCTTCCTTGCTGTATTATTTCAAAGTGTATATTACAGCCCAATTTTAAACACTGCAGCTTCATAAGGCTTTTTATGTGGCAAGATTAGAAGCCTATGACTACATTTTCTTTGTTGGGGTGTTATATTGTACAGCATTTCCCATGGATAATTTGTTAAATGGAGCGATGCTAGCTAAATTCACTGCTAAAACGAACATGCCGTTTAAAGGAAATGCATTTCCATTTCACTCTTCTCTGTTTTCACTGGGTAAATGATAGCTGGATGAAGCCCTTGATGCTGAAATAGTGTTTTGTGTTGGTTAGTTGGGTGGCTGACTAAGTGGCAGAGAGGCAGTACTTTTCTCTGCTGCAGAGATGCATGGTCCATTTATCTGTAGTAGTGCCTTTAGCATGGCTGTGTCTGTATTCAAGCAGAAAAAAAAACACATTTTTGTTTTGAAGCCAGTCACATCCATCCATGCTGCAACATTTAAGATTCCTACCGTCTACTTTAGTGTCAACATGGAAGAAAACAGGAAGCTAGTGCTATGTATGGTTATCATTTTATGTTCCCATACAATGATGAAATGTGTGCTCTGCATTTAACCGATCATACGTGAGGTACACCCAGGTGGAGCAGTGGGCAGCTGCACCCGGGAAAAAAATGAGAAACGCTTCATGAATTTGCGTGTCATCGTTGCGCAGGGCCATGCTAATCTTTTCTGTATTGTTCCAGTTTTACTATATGTGCTACCCAAGTAACACCTGATTTAAAAAACAGCTACTCTTTACATTTGATCAGTGATGATAGCTCTAATGGTTCAAGCTACAAGGCTAAACAGTAAATACCTAAATAAAATGTTTCATCCTTCCATTCATCCATAATCTGCCTCTTTTTCCAAAGTTGGGTTATGGGGGCAGCAGGTTAACAGGGAGGACCAGACCTCTTCCCACAGACACCGCTTCTGGCTCTTCTGGGAGGATTCTAAGGCTTTCCCAGGCCTGCCAAGAGACAGTCTCTCCGTTATCTTGGGACTTCCTTGGGGTCCTGCAAAACCTCTGTATGGGAATGTCCAGGGGGCTATCTTACCAGTTGCCTGAGCCACCTCAACTGGTTCCAGCAACTTTACTCTGAATCTCTATCAAATAACTGAACTTCTCACCCCATCTTCAAGGAAGAGTCCAACCATCCTGCAGAAAAAATAATTTTGACCACGTGTATGTAATTCAGTTCAATTCAATTCAGCTTATTTGTATAGCACCAAGTCACAACAGAAGTTATCTCAGGACACTAAACAAAAACATTCACATACATTATAAATGCCAATTAGTAAAGTTATCTATCTAAGGAAGGAAGCCAGCAGATGCATTAAGTCTTCATTTCGTCACATTTATTTATGTTTATCTGTGATTTCTTTCAGTCATTACCCAGAGTCTGTGGCCAAAGGTGAGGAGGGTAGGAACTGACTGGTAAACAGAGAGCTTTGCTTACAGCTTTTTCACCACAATGGGCCATCACAGACTCTACAAAACTGCGGAAGCTGCACTGATCCATCCGTCAACCTCTCACTCCATTCTTCCCTCTCTCATAAGATTATTGAACGCTTCTACTTGAAGCAGCACCTCACTCAAACTAAGGACCATGGCAGCCAATTTGGAGGTTCTGATCTTCATCCCAGTTGCTTCTCACACAGCTATGAACCACTCCAGTGAGAGCTGGAGATATTGGCATGACAACGCTAAATACATTATTCGCAGAGACAGAATTCTAAGGTCACTGAACTGGACCCCTTTTACCCCCTGCTGCACAGAGAAATTCACTTCATAAAAGTTATGAACAGAATCCTTACAACTGGTAACTCTGGCGAAGTGGGACTCTTACCTTTAAGGGTCCAACCTGCAGTTGGTAATGTGAACCAGACTCTTGCACCATTTACAGTATATAGGAACTAAGGGGGCCGAAATGGTGTAGAGGCAGGGCGGCCGACTTGGGACCCGAAAGTTCCAGGTTCGACCCCCAGTCATTGCACATCTCGTGGTGACTGAGCAGCACACCCTTTCCCCAAAATGCTCCCCGGGCACCTTCAATAGCCGACCACTGCACCACCTGGTGGTGGATGGGTTAAATGCAGCGATCCAATGTTGACATTGTATGGGACCATACAATGATGGCAATACATAACACATTATTATTACTTTGTATTATTAATAATCTGTGTCAATGGACCCCTAATCTCATACGCACAGAGCACATCCCCCTCTCACATTGTACCTTGGGAAACATGGCTGCATGACTTTCTCAGGTCATAAAACACAGGTAGACTGGTTGGGCAAACTTCAGAGGATGATTGAAACCCACATTGTTCCTCATGAATAAAAGGTTCAGCTATCACTGCAACACCCCTGAACAGATCTTACCAGGTAAGCTGAGGAGTGTGATTCCACTGCAGTTGGAACACACTCTTTGGTCCACACCACCACTCCAGTCTGCCAGTGCAGTGGCACTGCCTCCAATGTCCAGGTGATGTTGCAAAGGACTGTCAGCCAAGACATCTCAGTAACATTGAGTCTTGATTAATTCAGGCAGATCTCAACCCTGGATAAAATGTGTCACTGTGTAATAAAAACTGTTATGAGCAAATGAAGAGAGCTCATAAATTTTGCACAAACTGCATCAAATGTTTGCGTAAAGATAATTTATTCACTATGTAGAACAAATTATTGCACAGCTGACAATCTATTCCGCTCTTGTTTTACACATCAGTTCATCATGATTTGTGAAGTATTTATTATTCAGCCACAACAGAAGGTCAGAGAACCATAAAGTGCAACAACATGAAAATAACTCAGTGTCTTGTCAGATAATTACACCATCATTATGCAAACCTCAAGCGTTTGAAGCAACCAGACATAACAAACAAAAGCTGCATCAACAGTATTTTGGCATTACTGTATATATTCCATAAAGTCAAAATGTTCAAAGTTTTAAGTTTTAAAAGTACTTTGGTAATCAAAAAGCAGGAAGGGGGCTGGACACCCAGGGTGTTATAACTTTAAAAACAATAAATATATACATGTGGTATCATGCCACAAGTCAGGCAACTATGAGTCCAAACATCAACTTTTCTGTCTCCCTTTTTTTCTGCTGTTTAAGGTTTGCTTGGCTTTACAATTTCCAATATTTCCCCTAAAGCTTATGAATTAGTTTAGACTGACTGATCCAAAGCCTGAACAAAAAACATCTTGTCTGCTATTTGCTTCTTCTTTTCAAACAAAACTCCATTTGTCTCCCTGAGCAAAAGCACTGTGAATGCCTAGATAAATATGACCCATGTCTCATGGTAACACAGGGAGGGCTGGGAAAAACACACACGTAGACCCACGTGTGTCCATTCAGAGCCTTCATAAGCACAAAGACACACATTTCCAGAAAATGACTGCAGACTCAAACTCCCTCAAGGTTCTGAAAAACTAAGGCAAAATGTCTTGTTGTAGCAATGCACTGAACTGTTGCTTGAAGAAAAATATGCCAATGTCCCATCACTGAGGAGATTTGAATAGTAAATGTAGATTTAGAGATGAGTGTTTTTCTAGACTGCAATTGAACAAGGAATGCAAGTGAACCTTTAAGTCAAGATATTTGTGTGGTCAGGAGTTACACTGGGTATCTATGCTTGTCCGAGACATTGCAAAGAGACCGAGCCTAGCAAGCGAAGGGAGCAATTTTATCCATCTCCAGATGCAATGGCGGCGCCAGGCTGTGGCCATTGGCGGCATTGGCCAACATAGGTCAATGTTCAACCAATCCACCAGCCACCCCAATCATTTGAGGAAACTATACTTTTAAGCAAACTAGAAAATAGTTTCTTCAAATAATTAGAGTGGGCGGTTTACTTGTATACTGTATATGGTACTTTGTAAATGGACTGTACTTGTATAGCACCATACTAACTTATCAAGATACTCAAAGCACTTTACACTACAATCTGTGCCCTCATTTACCCATTTATACAGCACTCTACTATGTCTTTACAAAGACTAGTCAGTGCTTTTAGATTACATTCATACACAGATGGGACACACATCGGAGGCAATGAGGAGTTCAGTGTCTTGCCCAGGGAT
Source organism: Hypsolebias martinsi (assembly GCA_031762355.1). Classification (NCBI taxonomy): domain Eukaryota; kingdom Metazoa; phylum Chordata; class Actinopteri; order Cyprinodontiformes; family Rivulidae; genus Hypsolebias; species Hypsolebias martinsi. The sequence goes on along the minus strand of JARVGQ010000002.1, from coordinate 11,237,094 downwards.
ACTTCAACATGTGACTGCTGGTGGAATTGAGCCCCCAACTCTCCCATTGGAGGACGACTGCTCTAACCACTCAGCCACAGCCACCCTGCTGGCTGCTACTGCCATATTGTAGCAGCCATCTTGGATTTTGGCATGGCAACCCAGTTTTGATAGAAATATTTCTTACACCTACATGCAACCACACGCCAAGATACACGTCAGTACCTCGCGTGTTTATCAAGTTATCATGCTCATAAGATGCACGGGCAAACAAACAGAAACATTTCTAACTTTGCGAAAAATGCATATCCCATGTTGACTTTCATGTCAGAGTTTGAGATCATCTCATGTTGAGAAATAACCTTGAAAATAATGTAATGCACAATCTCATGCAATAACATGAGATGTCATGCTCAGACTATGTGTTGAGGATCACTCTGAGCTACTACCACATCAAATTCTAAGTCAATATCTGTACCTGTATAATAAAATAAATTCAGTGGTTCATGAGGTAATTTGCTAACAGACAGAGTTGACCTAAAATAATTATTGAGAAATATTTAAAGATTGTGTCCAATATGTTATAATATGGGTTTGCGATTAGTCTAAAGTTCATCATTTACACTTGTTCATCCAGTGATTACTTTCTGCAAGTTTTGTGAAAGTTTGTCCAGTGGTTCATGAATTTTTTTTACTATTAGACCAGCACGTAGACAGACACATGCAAAAACATCACATCTACCTTTGCCTTTTGGAGGGAGGAGCTAAAAAGCAGGATTTCTTGTTGTGTTGTTTAGAAAACAACAGGCAGATTCCAGGACAGCAGCCAAAACCAACCACAGAGTGAGCCGAGGGCAAAGAGCCACAGGAGGAACATCGACATTTGGCTTCTCTATCGGTGCGCAACATCGGTTAGGGTCAGGGTGAACCAAATTTAAAAACAACTTGTAAAAAACAAACTTCTAAAGAATGAATATAAACTGTATTTTATACAAATATAACATAAAGCTGTCCTGTAAAACCAATATAAGGTTGATGGATTGGGGTCATTTAGATGAAAAGCCAAACTCGCCATCAGGCAGCATCTTCTATCATCATCACACTAATACAACAAGAAGAAAAGGGTGACATTATTAAGAAACAAAAGGCATTCTAAACAAATTCCAGCTACTTAGTTTGAAGTCATTCATCTACAGACAGAGAGAAGAGTGCTTACGGGGATAGTCTAGTGATTTTTAAAGTGATCTCTAATAGTTGGCACCAGTTACCAACTCAGTCACAGAGAGCGGAGCATGGAGAAAAGCAGAGAAGTGTTCCTCTAGGCTAGGCTAATGGTTAGCCAAACGAAGTCCTGTTTTGTACCACGTCTCGGACGCTTGAACAAGTCTTTCTTACAAAAGTCATACTGATGTGAAGGAATGCTACATCATCGAACGTTAAACGCCTGTGCTTATGTATGAAGCTGTTTATTTAATCACTGTTTTTATCAATTGAGGAATAAGTTTTTTTTTAATTGTCATAATTTAGTTTTGGGAGTAAATTGTAATTATTATTGACAGTAAATGGTGTAAATTTAAAGAAAGCAGTTGCAATGTTAAAAAAAGGGTGGGGAAATGGTGGATAACCCCAACCCTACTCCTGGAGAGTAGAGGGAGTGATTTTATCTATATATTTTACAATGGCGAAGTCAGTGGTGACCATAGGTTAATATTAGGCCACCCCAGTCATTTGAGGAAACTATACATTTAAGCCATATAAAACTAGAATTCATAGACTATTGCAGTTTGCCTCATCAGCATCTGAGCAGAAGCTTGAGTGATAGAAACCCATTCTTGCCTAATCAGTGGTTGAAATTGATCAGAGCTTTTGGGGTTTTGCTTTCTTTTTGAGAACTGACCACAGGTTCTCAATGGGATTTAGATCTGGGGAGTTTCCAGTCCATGAACCCATAATTTCAATGTTTTGTTCACCGAGCCACTTGGCTATAATTTTTGCCTCGTGACATGGTGCTCCACCACGCTGGAAAACCCACTGCTAATCTCCAAATTGCTCCTGGATTGTTGTGAGAAGCTTCTCTTGGAGGATGTTTTGATACCATCCTTTATTCATTGCAGTGTTTTGGGGCAAAATTTTGAACAATCCCACTCCCCTGGATGAGAATCAATCCCACTGATTGTCTCAGGATGCGTCACAGGACTTAGGGATCAGCTTTTCTTCTCTGGACAATCATTTTTCCAGATGTCCCAAACATTCTGAAGGGGGCTTCAGAGAAAACAACTGCACCCCAGTCCTCTGCAGTCCAATCCATACACTTCCTGCAGAATGTCAGTCTGTCCTTGATGGTTTTCTTGGAGAGAAGTGGCTTCTTTGTGCCAAGTCATCCTCCAAAAAGCATTTGTCTCATTGTGCATCCAGATGCACTCACACCTGCCCTCTGCTGTTCCTGAGCAAGCTGGTGATGACCTGATCTTGTAGCTGCATCCTCTTAAGAGACGGTCCTGACACTTGCTTGACTTTCTTGGACACAATGAAACTGTCTTCACTGCAACTGAATCACTCTCTAAGTTCTTGATGAGTCGATAAATGGTTGATCGAGGAGCTATCTTACAAGCAGCAATGTCCTTGCATTTCATCTGATCACACTTCACAATCTAGAGTTAATACAAAATACCACCATAAATACTGAGGCAGCAAACTTTGTGAAAACTTAATTTTGTGCCATTCTCAAAACTTTTGGCCTTAACTGTTTATGCGTCTGTGGCCACATTGGATTTTGACAAGGCAACCCTATTTTTGATGGTGACCTTTCTTACGCCTAGAGGTAACCACACACCAAAATGGAAGTTCTTTATATTTATCAAAAGTTATTCAGCTCACAAGACAGATGGGTGAAGTGAGTTTCCAAGACCCTTCTTAGCTCTTATGGGGAATAAAAAGAGATTCACCCAGTCATTAGCCTTGCCTTGAAAAAAAAAGTATATTATTTTAGCCTTTCCTTGAAAAAAGTATATTCTTTTCCACACACAGCTGAATAACATACTGACTATTAATTATTTGACCAAGCATCAGTTCTAAAACAATCAGACTATCCCTATAAATGAAATCATGTGCTGTGCACAACTTTGTTCTTTTATCCTTACAGCCCCATTTCAGAAATGTTTAAAAGAAATACTTTGTACATTCTTGCAAGACTTGACAATGTTTTTGAAAGGAGCTCGTTTCCAGATGCCCAAGTCATTTTGTTTCTTGTGGGCAAAAAGGGGTAAATTACATCTGTCAATTAAAGAACATAAAGAGTCTGGTGGATTTAACAAATTGCATCAAACAGATTGCAAAGCCAGACTGTCAACTTTCATTCAGTTCAGGCTCAGTTCGCACTGTTCCAGTTTCTGCTTACTGCGTCACTCCTGGCTCCGCAGGGACTGAATCTGAGACCGGGAGGTGTTTGTTGTGTATCTCAGTGAGCTCAGATGCTGGATCCTGAACTATTAAACCAAAAACAAGCTCAGATGACCTTAACAGAGCACAAAGTGTCATTTGAGAGAATTTAAACCAGTCCAAGGTCCCTGTGTTTGTTTGAGCTCAGGCTCATGGTTTTGTCTTCGTCATCCCACAAAACCCAGTTTGTGAGAGCTGAAGTGCAGCAAAGCTCGTTACAAAATGAACAAAAATCAGAGATTCAAAATTCATGGTTCCTGAAGAGCTAACACGAAAACAAAATCAGATATGAAAACTGGGAAACATTGATTCACATTCAAACCGTTGGCGTTTGCTCGCTTGTGTTTTATCTCAACCTTGTATCTTCCCCTCATACGTTAGTTTAACATTTACAAGGACTCAAATTTAATGACGCAACAAATTAAATTCTGTGATGGGATTCTAAAAGTCTAATCACAAACTTTCCACAACTTAGGAAGGCAAAAGCCCAGCCAAAAAGTTTGATTTGAGCCAGTTAATAAATGCTGTGTGCATATTCTTCTAAAAGTAAAATAGACCAAACTCAATGGTTTGCTGCAGTCCAGACCAGTATATATGATTTGTTATAATGCCAAGTGTAGACTTTATTACCTTTGAAAAATCACTCAGATCAGGATGACAAACTGTAAATAAAAACCCTCCAATCTCTCAAACAAAAAAAATGTTTAAGGCAATAAATGTACTTGTGTTTGTCCTCAATTCAGTTAATGTTGAGAAACAGTACTGTAAGAAAATTAGAGCATTGTAATAATGGGTTATCTGAATAAAGGCAATATTTGAACATATTGTTTGTCCACTTCCTGTATGATCATGCCCTTTTGTATAATTTTATTTCAGTTAAAAAGATGAATACAACATTTTTGACGTGAGACCCACTAACGATTATACCAGACCTTTAGTCAAAGATCATCTTGTGGTGAGAAATGACAAAGTTGTTGCTGTTTTGGTTCAAAGTCTGAACAGACGTGTTGGGATTGGCAACAAATCTTAGGTCATTCTCTGTAAAACCGACAGTTACAGCCTTTTTTTGTTTGTTTGTTTGTTTATTAACCTCAGTTGTTTATGAAAGTCATTTTTTTAAAAAGATGACCCTAAAAGCAATCTGTTGTACATGTACATCTATAGATTACTTTCAGCAAGTTTAATTGAAATCTATTCACTGGGTCTTGAGCTATTTTGCTAACAGACCGACAGACACACATACTGCCTGCATTTGGCCGTTCAGTGGCAGGTGATACAAGAGATGAGTGGTACGCTGATGTTCCGGTTGCTGAAGGATTTGAAGAGCGAATGTTTAATTTTTAAGACAAGTGTTTTTATGGAACTGAACAGGAAGTGCAAGTAAACCATAATGTTTTTGGTGTAAGATAATCAAGTTGGTAGAAGGTACACTGAGTATAAAATAAAGGTTTGTTTATTTATTTATTTATTTATCTGAATTACAAATCCTGGCGAGTGGAAGGAGCAATTTTATCCATGACCAGGTGCAATGGAGGAACCAAGAGGTGGCCAATGGTGGCCTCGGCCCCCCATTGAGTAATCTTTGGTCACCTCAAGTCATTTGAGGAAACTGTACAAACAGTATAAAAACTAGAAAGCAGTTTCCTCAAATGATAGGAGTGTTTGGTTTACATATGTGAATATATCAGTAGTAATCTTTATTTTTGACGTGGCAACCCGATTTTTGATAGGGACCTTTTTAATGCCTAGATGCAGCCACACACCAAAATGGAAGTTGACACGTTGCTTATGTTTCAAGTTATCATGCTCAAAGTTTTCACATATGTATGGCAGCAGCCATCTTGAATTTTGATGACAAACCAATTTTCAAAAGGAACTTTCCTAACACCTAGATGTAGCTACACACCAAAAGGAAAGTCTGTACCTCATTTTTCTGTTATAGCACCTACATGCATGAATGGATGGCATTAACATCCCATTTAGACCAGAAATAGCTTATTTTTCTATCTTGTTTTCAGATCTGGATTTTTTTTTTAATTTTATTTTATTTTTTTTACCTTTTATACTTCAAAAGTTTTAAAAATGCAAGAATGTTTTTTTTAATTAGCAAAAAGAAAAAGCAAGCACATCAGTCACTGACAAGTGCAGATGATCTTTTAAATAGTCATTATTTAAATATCATTTCAACTGAAACTGGGTCTGGAGGCTGTTTTTAATAATTGCTTTCATTCTAAAATACAAAATGCTAATTAAGACTGTAAAGATCAAATAATTAATTTTAAATTTTCTTGTCCTTGATATTCTAATGAGATCACACAATTTCAACAAGGGTTACAGATTAGCATATTTCCTCTTATAATCTGTATTCAGCACAAAAAATAAAAAATAAATCAGCTTCCAGTTTGACTGTCTGCATATTAGCTGCATACTTGAAAATCCACTCAGCTGCAGGTTGAAGCTACAAATAAGGAAATACAGTCCAGACTCCAGAATGCCTGCTGATACCATGAAGGCTGAAATGTTTCTTTTAGTCATGTCTTTTAGTTTTATTGTGGCACTGATTTTTGCTGAAACATCCTAAATCTTGTGAAATGTACGTCTCACAAGATCTGTTAGTGTTCAAAGTATATCTTAAGAAGGAATGACTGACATCACATTTTAGCCCAGTACAGGCTGTCCTCGAGTTCCGGCGGTCGCGAGTTACGGCGTTTCGGATTTACGAACGGCACCTGAACGCACCATATGACGTCATC
>JARVGQ010000002.1:11173706-11205555 GCA_031762355.1 Hypsolebias martinsi | reverse complement strand
ACTCATTTACAAGAGGGACCTGTTGCACTCACACCTAGGGTCAATTTAGAGTTACCAATCAGCCTAACATGCATGCACTGAATATCTGTCCCACCCACTCTCTCTTTAATTTAGCATGTTCTGCCTCATTTAAATGAGATTCTTGCAGAAGCCCAATTGTACAATTCAGCCTTTTTAATTGAGTTAGGATTTTTTTTCCTCTGAATAGCGTGATTTACACCATTAATGTTGTAACTATTTTCAAAGTTGTCATAATTATGTAAGAACAAAAGTTATTTTACTTCCCTTCAATAGTATATTGATACCTTTGCAAACATATTTAGCATTCAAAATCAGCTCGCCGAGAAACAATGAATCAAATGACCAAGAAAATAGACCTGCATAATCATAGAACTTCCAATTATTCCATGTGCTGCCCTTTTGGATAATACAGGCAGAACATTTTAAAGAAATTAACCAACATTTCTTCTTAAATCTGACAATAATTTCAGTTTTTATAAGTTGAACTAAGCTGAAAAACGTACTTATAAAATAAAATCACTTATTCTTGTCAAAGAAACTTTTAACTCCACTTTAAATTGAAACTCAGTTTAAACTAATCATTCTAAATTATTTTATCGTACGCTGGAAAAGTTTTTAAAAAAATTAAGAGCTGATTAAACTAATGTAAATATCTGTTGATATTAAAATATTGTTTATTAATTTAGCTTTTGGTTTTAAAGGTTGAAGCAAACAAGCTCCCTTTTAACAATTAAATGCTTTATTAGAAACAACTTTCCAGCGATAAAGGTTAACTACACACACAAAACAGTTAACCCCTCAGAAGTAAATATACATTTTAAAGTTAAGACCTAACTTTAATATGTTTTGCTTAAATGTGTAAATAAAAATTCACAAAAATGGCTTTCAGCTCTAAAGAAAATGACACTAGCTCTTCTTTTTCTGACTCACTTGCTTTTCTTAGTTCACATCTTAGATCTTAGTAATGTTTTCTTTTGCATTTTTATTGTTGGATGTAACTGGGACCCTGTGTACATTATTTCGTTTCATCACATGTACCACATGTGGTGCAAATGACAATAAAGACTCTCTGACTCTGACTCTGGTGGATATGTAAATCAAGAAGCTCTGCTCTGTCACACACACACACACCGCTCTCAAAAATAAATAAATAAAACACTTCTATGAACGCTTATCAGCGTTGCACAGGCTGACAGAAACTGTAACATCTTATCAGGGCTATGTAAACTATCTGGAAGTGTTCCTGGACAAATCTTGCCGTCTTGTCGTCCATGCATATTATTGTGTCTATCAACGTTGCTTGCGGTGGTAGATTGTTTTGATACCTTAAATCGTGCCCTAAGGACATGGCGTGAGAGATCTTTTTTTAATATCTCCTCATGTCTTCTTCCCCTTTTCTATCCGGGCAATAAGGGCAGCAATTTTTAGAAGCTGCAGCCCCTGTACATTTCTGTCCATCTTTAGGACAGCTCTTCAGAATGTAATTTCGTTGTACTTCACTGTGCAACGACAGTAAAGCTTGTTCTGATTCTGATTCTGGGAGCTGTCACAACAGACATTTGTGGAATACTGAGCTCATTTGGCACTTGAACTGCTCAGAGATAGATTTTACTTAACAGATGAAGGTAACAGTTGGGGGTGTCAAGCAAAAGAGCTGAACACGCATGTGCGCACCCCTTTTCATATTTTAAATAGTTTAAAACAAGTTTGTTTCTTTCCCTTTAACCCAAACTATCTGGATCATTTGTGGAGAATTATGGCTTTAAATTAAATTAAAAATCCATTTAAAATTCACGCTGTAAGGCAACAAAACAATTACCAAGAGAGATTAATACTTTTGTACCCGACCTGTTTGAGGCAAGTAGACAAGTCAGAATGGATGTTCATATTTGATGAAACTCAGAAGACAAAGTAGGAACTTTGAATCATATCCCAGTAACAGGAGAACTTGTTGCTAAGAAGCCTGTTGTTTCTTATAATAACTCCATCCTGCATCATCATCTGATTTATTCTCCCATTTATCACCTTGTTCCCTGATCTCATATTTTCTGCAGCCTCTGTTGGTTTAAACTATTATTGCCCGACTTCTACAAGATTGTAAACTGCATGGTTTCGATCACACAACAATCCCTCTATGGTTTGTAATAAAATGTAGTTTCTAGCTTTAAAGGCCAAACTTCTCACCAAACACTTGAAAATTATTACAATAAATTTCAAGAAGAGGGGACCAATGCAGAGCAGGAAGTTTATTCAGTTTGCTTTGTTTTTATTATAAAATGATTATTTGTGTGGCACCAGAAATAAGAAATAGAATATTTCTTTCCCACAGTGCTTCTTAAAAAGTGCTTGTCTGATTGATTTTTATCCAGCTGTGCAGCTGCTGTTTGTCAAACTAATTAAAACGATAAAAATTAAGCAGCTATGTGTTCGAACGTAACCAGCTGCGCCAGATGAATGACTTTGACTTTACCTTTCTTCCATGGACCTGACATCAATATCTCCTCAAGTTTGTTTTCTTTAATTTGACTGAATTGTATTTATTTACCTCCTTGAATTTAAATGAAGGGAAATAACTTACTTCAAATCCATTCTTTGATGATTGAGGATTTCATTTAACATCACAATTGGTTTGTCATGAAGGGCTCGCTCACAGTGAACCATTTCGTCTTCATCCCTCTTCTTTATGATAAAATGTGTTGGTTTGAGTCGGAGCAGTTCATGCCTGAGGCCCTTCATTTGCTGAAGAAGGAAATTGTTTTTTGGGGGGTTGTTTTTGCATCCAGATTGCCTCTTACCAGAAAAACAATTTGAATGTTAAAAACTTTAATTACTCTATGGTGAATTGAGTTGGCAGGAGTAATGTTGAGAACAAGGTAGCATTTTGGATTAAAATGGACTCATTAACAGCTTGGTCACCTTTCCCCCCCAAATGTGCTCTAAAAATCAAGAAAACATTTAAAATACAATTATATCCAATGTGTCAAAAATACTTTTCTCTTATTGCAGTAATAAAGTGGGAGACATTTGTCTGTTTTTGAAATGAAAAGCAACAAAGATCATTTAATGTTTGATTGTGGCATCTTTCTTTCTTTTATTTCCTTTTTTTTTTAACCAAACTTTGAAGGTAACAATATGTGCAATTACAAGGAGTAGTTTTAAAATTCAATATCATTACCAAATAAATTCAGGATGTGAGCTTGACCAAGCACATAAATCTTAAGTGCTGCAAAAAAGTAACATTTAATGTTATACATTTAATGACCCCAAGTTGGCAGACTGAAAAGATATGGACCCAGAATATTTTTTTAAAAGGACAGTTTTTTTTTTATTTATTTACAGTCCTGGAAAGGTTGTTTTGGCTGTGGAAGGAAGCAGGGAGTGGGATGGTTCTCGATGTTTAAGATATTCAGTTGGAGATTATTTGTTGGAAATGTTCTTATGATTATTTGTTTGCTGTTCGTGTTGGAGAGGGGGAAGGATGAGGTCCTAGTTTCCGTCAAGGATGCAAGAGGTGGAATCTGGAATAAATGTGCAGAGGGCTGAGTCTTGATGTCTGCGGGATTCAGGATGATGTCGCAAGGAGCAAGGAGGAAGATGAAGAAGCATGGAGGAACAGGGCTTGGAGGCACATGAAGAAATAGCAAAAGGCTAGTCATGATTTTCAAAAATTAAGTTTTAGGCTGTCGTTCAAATTTCCATAAGCAATATATGCTCCAGCGTCAGATGAACATCTGGCAGGGGTTTATGTAGTGCTGGAGTCAATGGAAATCAGGTGCAGGTGTGGTTGACTGGATGATTGTCAGCTGTGGGGGAAAGTGGTCATGACAGAAAAACTAGGAATCCTACAAAAAGTACATAAAAAAAAGACCTTTAAAACACCTTTAGAGACAGACAAGCAGATTCTGCCAAACTTTCTACTTTCTTCACTTTAAATAAATCTAAAGGAAATGTTTTAATTAGTGTCATCTTCATCTATATATTGTCGTATGGCTCCATGTGTGAGAGTCAAAGAGTTCACTCCAATTAACTCAACACAGGATGTAGGGAAATTATTATCATGACAAGGTGTTTGAATTATTAACAGCTGATATTTAAAAAGAATGTGCTTTTGTGCCAGAATGAGTGGGTTTGAACAAGGCAGTTAGAGTAAGGTGTTTTTAAGGAGTCTTTGCTCCTTCAAGAAGCAAGAGAAAGGTTATGGTTTAATCAGGGGAAATAAAGAAATTATAATAAGGGAAAAAAGCGTACCTTGGAAACCAAAGACAATCCTGATAAGGTCATTGTAATAAAATGTATTTTTATACATTAGTACTGATATCTGAATTAATGTTGTTTGTCATTAGCACACTCCATTCATCCATTATATTTTACCCCCTTCTTCCTTTTTGGGTCAGTAGTGCAGTCACTGTGCAAGAGGTGGGAGACACCCTGGACAGGTCGCAAGTCCATCACAGGGACACAGAGACAAAAGAGACAACCATTCATGCTCTTACTCACACCTACAGACTAGGGAAATTTTGGAGTTAACAATCAGCCTAACATGCATGTGTTTGGTCTGTGGGAGGAAACCGGCGTACATGGAGAAAACCCATACATGCAGAGAAAGAACATATCAACTCCACCCAGAATGGCACCTCAGCTGTGATTCGATCCAGCGACCTTCTCACTGAGAGGCAGCAACTCTACCAATTGTGCCACCGTGCCACCCCATTACACAGATAAGCCCAAACCAGATGAAACCCAACACAGTTACAGGTGCTCCTATGAATATAAACAGACCCAACTTATTTATAGCATATGTATTAACATATGCTATAAATAAGTCATAATTATTATGTATTATATGTATTAACTACATGAACTTACATTAACATATAATGTAATTCCCTTGTTGCATTTTCAATAGTTATTTTTTTGTAATTTTGAAGATGTGTTTTTCTGTACTGGAACTGAACAGGAAATGCAAGACATCTTTAATGGTTTACGTGTAAGATACTCAAGTCGGCAGGAGCTACACCGTATAGAAAAACGGAGGTAATTTTTTTTAATTTATTTTTATTTAGTCCGTTTTTGCTTGTTTGATACTGTGCAGAGTGACAGATCCTACAAGCAGAGTAAGACATTTTATTCACAGGTGTGATGATGGAGCCAGGGGGTGGTCAATGATAGATGAATCTTCCACCATCCCAAAATTTTTAGGAAACTATACTTTGAAAGCAATATAAAAAGACATTTTTTTTTTAAATTATCACTGTGGCCAGTTTACATATATTCATACAATGGTGACCATCTTGTATTTTGACATGAAACGATAACCCAATTTTTGATAGTGACCTTTCTAATCTTGTGTGGGACTCATCAGTGGTCAGCAAACATCACAATTTTGTTGCAGGGGGTGAAAGAGGGTGCAGTCATGTGTGAAAATAGTGAAGCAGGCTGGGCTGAGGACACAACCCTGTGGTGCGCCTGTAATCTGAGTGAGTGTGGATTAGGCCAATGTCATATCTCCCACTTTGCCATTCTGTGAAAACTGTGAATCCAGGAGCAGAGTGTGGTGTCTAGTCTCAGGTGGCTGAGTTTGGTTATCGGACTGTGGGAAGATGTGATGAAGGCTGAGGTGAAAACAATAAAAAGTATTCTAACATACTGTAGGTGCTTCTATTTAAGTGTAGCATGTAGTGCAGTTAAGATGTCGTCTTCTGTTGATCTGTTCACCCTGTAATCAAACTGGCGGCTGTCCATAGTGGCAGGAATGTGTCCTTGTGATGCAGGACGAGTCTCTCGAAGCACTTCATTATTATTGGCGTCAGGGCAGCTGGGCAAAAGTCAATTAGGCACTTCACTGTCTGACTTTTGGGCATGGGTACAATGGTGGCAGACTTGAGACACATAGGGACTACAGCCTGCTGCAATGACAGGTTAAAAAGGTTTATGAGCATGGATTCCAGCTGGTCTACATATGAATTCAGGGTCCAGCCAGGCACCTTGTCTGGTCCTGCAGCTTTGGCTTTGTTGATCTTCTGCAGAGTTGATTTCACCTGGTGTCATTGCAAGATCAGGGTGGTAGCTTGCTCAGTTGATGCTTTGGTTGAGGCTTTTGCACTGCTGTTTGTAATGTCAAAGAATGCATTCAGGGCATCTGTAAGTGCAGCATCACAGTTGGTCAGTGGCATGTTGACCTTGTATAGTCTGTTGGGGTCTTGAGACCTCTCCACCTGCTGCATGTGTTGTTGGTCATGAAGTGGCCCTCAACGCACTGTTGGTACTTGTGCTTGTCTTCACTGATGTCTCAGGTTCTCTGTGGGCCTCAAGACTTGTAGGCTGTAGACTTTTGGCTCGGTAAACAGTGTCCAGCTTGCTCGATGGCTGTGTCAGAAATAGTGTTATCCAGCCATGTCTCCATGATCACTACTACACAGCTGTCTATGGTGCGGGAGACTATCCTCAGTCGTATCTCATCCAGCTTGTTCACGAGAAACTGGGAACTGGAGAGGAACCGACTTGGTAAGGCTGGTCTGTGCGGGTTGGCATGAAGTTTAGCTCGTGTGCCATCCTGCTTCCATGCTTTTGGTTTCTTTCTTTGCATCATCTTCATCATCTCTTGAGTGGAATGATGGTGCTTTTGCTGGGATTGGAACAATGTAGCTCCAGTGGAATGGACCCAAGGAACTTTAGGGTAATGCTCCAATATTGGATTCCAATTTTAGGCAGGTCCACCCATCCATAGTGCAAATGCTCATTCAATGCTTGCACAAGGAAATAAAAAATACACCACACAAAAAAAAGCCACTGAATAATTGGGAGCTTCAATCCACTGCGTCTACAAAGTACATGCACTGCCATCTTGTTTCTTACTCCTTGTTTTTCTACACAAAAAGGCTAGTGCTCAGAGTATGAGATGAGGGTGACTGTCAGCTACTATCACACCAAATCTTAGCTCAAATTTTGTGAAAACTGATTGACAAATTCATTTTTGTTTTGGCTAATGCTGATTAACTGTGGTGGCCATGCTGAATTGGGTTGAGTCTAAAAGTCAACCGTAGTAGACGTTCAGTCGATGATTATGTTGAGAGTTTTGTTAAAATTCTCAAAGTGGTTCTTGAGATTTTTAGCTAACGGACAAATGTAGCAAAAGGTATGTCTGGATTAATAATCTTCACTATTTGAAGGATATGTGTTTCTTAGTCAAAAATAACTCGGACTTTCTCCTATGAAAACATTCAAAGTTTAGTGCAATCAGCACTTCTAAAGAACATTATAAAAAGGCTCAAATGCAGTTTTACATGTAGTGATCAAATTTGGTGTGGCAGTAGCTGAACATCAATAGCAACACATTCTGAGTGCTAAGAGGTTATGTGATAGCTTGCAATATTATGTGTAATTGCACAAAGTATGTCAGGCACTAAAAATAAAAAAATAGTTTCTGCTGTCATTAACAGGCTCAGTGTTATGGTCATATTTTTTATAGATCACTTTACTTGTGTAAATAATGTATTTTATCAGCTCTGGAACAAACATGACAAAAACTAACAAGATTGTTTTATTTGTTTCTTTGATAAAAATGTCAACATGCTGGTAGTGAATTATTATCTGTCTTGTCTATTCCATGTTTGAGCACAATTTTGTACAGACAGTCAACAATAACTGTATTGGATAAAAATGTCTTCCTTTTTGCTTGGTACACAGAGGATAATTAAACTATAAACTGCTACACAAATTGTTTTTATTCTATTCAGTTTGGATATTTCTAGAACTAAATCAAGCAACAATAAAACTGAATGTTAACCTTTTTGGTCAAATACTTTGAAATGTCCTTCACAGGATGAAAATAACCAGTGCTGAACACAAACTGTGCCATTCCCAAGTCTTTTATGTCCTTGCGGGTCATTATATTGCCTTTTCATTGCTGCTTACAGCCTCCGTTAAGAAGTTTTGTTGCTTTTGTTTCTGTCTTCTCACAAATAGCTGCCTCATGTTGTGCATCTGTCCCACTTCATCCCCATTAGTGCCCTCCTTCTGCTGTAAGCCTTTTGATTTACACACCATGTTACTTAGAGCTGAGACAGCACAATTCCTGCCCAGCTCACAGTTTCTGCTCAATAAAACAAGAATAACGTTGCAAACATTCATCCAATTTTGTATCTTATCCATTATGGAAAAACAGAGCAAGGACAAGACAGAAGATAGCAGCGGGAGAGTGAAGGGGAGATAAATGGGGGTGTTCATTTTCTATTATGAATGAGTGGCTCTGTGCGCTGCTTTGTTCAAAATGATTTTTTTAAGCATTGCGGCGTGCTGATACAGCAGAAGTTTGCTTTGTGCTCTGAATGATTGGGGCCGGTCTTTGCAGGCGGCGATGTCTTTTGTGTTTGAGTTGTGGAAGTCCTGAGAGAGCAAACAGAATTCTCCAAAAGACAAACACGGAGTGAAATTATGATTCTTCAGGATAATAAAACCAGCAACCAGCCTGTCCCCAACAGGTGTGTTTTTTAGGTTGTGTTAAAACAATTAAAGGTCTGGCAAACCTTGATCTCACCTGCTGCCTTTCAGTTCTTCATTAGACTACAACCATCCTGTCATATAGCCAGTCCTTGAATATAGAGTTATCAATTATTTGCATAATCCAGATTATTTGTTGAAAAGGATTTTCAGCTACTATTTTTGCATGTTTCAGCTCAATAACCATTAAATTACATAAGTTAAATACATTTTTGTAATAGCTCCAAAAGTCGGTCAGTTGTGAATGTGCATCTAAAAAAAAACATGCAGTGGTTCATGAGATATTTTGCTAACAGACAGGTTTGACTCCAACATTTAATGCTAATATTTTAAGCAACATTATGGCACATTGTGTAGAGCTCAGATTATGTGTTGGGGATGACGTTCAGCTGCTACAACACAAATTTTAGCTCAATTTCTGAACAGTTAGCTGAGTTATAAACACATCAGGAGGCTCATTAATTCTCTTTCATGAATCATTAAAAACACCATCTGATCCGAAGCTGATACATTTTCATTATAGCTGAATGTGTATGTTTGGAAGTCTTTTAATTTTGATATATGGGTGGACAGGGGAGGTTGAAATACATTCTACGTCTAATCTTTTTCTTATAAATTTTTATTCTTGTTGCATTTTCATTGCGTTTTCACTGCTGATAGCTGGTCTACTCATTTGAAAATGCAATAAAGCTCCAAAATCCTTGGCAAAAGTCAGTTTATTTCATGAAGATCCATCCAGTGGTTCATGAGATGTTTAGCTGACAAACAGCCACAGTTGTCTCCGATGGGTAATCAGTTAGCCCTCACAGGATGTGTTGGGGATGACTCACAGCTACTCCCACATCAGAGTTTATCTCTATGGATGTAAAACTGACAGTTGGACATTTATGTGTTTTTTAAAGTTGATTGTTCATGGCGACCATCTTGAAATGAGTCAACTTTAAACAACAATAATAATCAACCAAGTGATTTCCTTCTGAAATGTTTTTTATGTTTATGGTTTGTAATTTATAAAATGTTTTGCAAATAGAATAAACATGCGCAAAGACATGAGCAAAAACGTTTCCTTCAGCCACGTGTGGTAAAAATATTTGAGTTATTTTATTTCTTTGTGCAGTTTTTCAATGCCCGAGGAAATTAACGCATTTGACACAGTTTCAATTAAAAAAAATATATATATATTTAAAAATTGTTTGATTGTAATAATGAAGTTTTACTTGAGACTTGTTCTCAACACATACTTCAAGGTCGAAACGTTGCGTGACATTTTCGTTTAAAGCCTTGAAATTTACTGTTTGAATCAACCTAGTTTGTTTAAATAAAAACTGGATGGATTTCAGTTCAACTCTCCCAAAGTAATTATTGGCTGGAGGGAAAATAGCTTTAACTTTTTGGTGTCACACAAAATAAAAATGGCCACCACAGCTCATGCGTATTAGGTTTGGAAGCGTTCACCTGTTAGGAAAGGTTTAGAAACAAATTTATAATAATAAAAAACACTTTTGTTGATTAGCACTGAAACTGCACTGGTGAAAGGCACTAATGATGAATGTTCATCATACACCTAAAGTTAATCGTGGAGTTCCTCAGGGTCCCATGCTTGGACTATTCTTTACCATATGCTTCCCTTAGGTAATATTATAAAACAGCATGGGATACATTTTCATTATGCTGATGATAAACAGTTATATTTGTCAATGAAATACAATTAATCCAATCAGTTACTTAAGACTACAAGCATGTCTTAAAGACAAAAACCTGGATGATCCTAAATTTTCTGCTTTTGAACATAGACAAGATTGAGGTTTTAGTTTTTGGACTTGAGCATCCTAGGAATTAATTTTTCAGTCTTTCGCCCTCCTTGGATGTCATTAATCTGGCCTCCAGTTCTAATGTTAAAAATCTTGATGTTATTTTTGATCAGGACATTTTATCCCCCACAGTATAAACATTTCTAGAACCACTTTCTTCCACTTGCGTAATAGCGCTAAATTTAGAAACATTTTACCTAAGTCAGTAGATGTTTTTCATAGTTCATATCTTAGATGTTATCACTGTTTTTCTTTTACATTTTATTGCTGGATGTAACTGGGACCCTGTGTACATAATTTTGTTCCATCACATGTACCACATGTGGTGCGAATGACAATAAAGAATCTCTGACTCTGACTAAAAAATGATTCAGAAAAACTGGTTCATGCTTTTGTGACGTATAGACTGGACTATGGCAATGGTTTGTTATTTGAGTGTTGAAATACTTCTTTAAAAGTCTTCAATTAATCCAAAATGCTGCTGCCACTCTAAACTGGAGTTGGAAGGAGAGATTGTATATTGAATTGAGTTTTATAAAATTTGTTTAAGAACATCTGTCAAATCATCATCGAGTGTCACATTCCTGTCTTCTGTGTAGTTTTAAAAAACTAAAAATCATTTTCCAGATATGCTTCCAAATGTTGTTCACAAAGAAACGGAAACTTTTCACTGTGCTTACAGACTAGAACGTAGCAATATATTTTTATATTTACACCACGGCTCTCAATATGCTCTGATACTGAGGGAGCTTTAGTTTTAATAAAACTTGAAGGACAGATGGGTTTATTTTTGCCTGAAAACATGGAAAGAGAATTGTTTCTTTGGTTGCAGTAATGCTACACGAGCCGTGGAGTGATGGAAAAGATCATGGTGTTAATGAGCAGAAGGAAGGTGTTCAAACCCGGACTTGGTTCATCCTCAGAAATAATAAAGGTGAATCTGCTGTGAAGTTTCTGGTGCTCAAAAGTCTTTCTTGCAGGCAGTATCATTTAGACCAGGACCTGTTAACTCAATTAATTTCACTCTAATTGCTTCTAAAGTGCCGATTCGCAGGTTATATCTTCATGAGCTTGTGTTGTTTACTCACCTGCAGGTTGTGTTGCCACTCTGGGCCAAGCTTCAGGGCTGGTTTGTGCCCGAGTCCTCTTACTTTGAAAGGCCTAATTAAAATACCAGCTGCCTCTGGCATTACACCCCATCAGTTTGATTTATAATTATATAATAACAGCAGAGTTATCACAAGCTCATTGCAGCTTTGTTAAAATGTCTCCAAACAACAATTAACCACTGATTATAATGATCTAAAACAGAGGAAAAACACAGAAGTAAATAGATTTATGGTGCCTGGTAAGCTTGGATCATGACTAATTAAATGCATTTTTCGAAAATAATTTTCAATCATTTGATTATTTGCATAATCCATTGATGAGCAACTCAAAGCTCATGAGCTCATTTCATTTAACCTGCAGAACTGCCACCTGATTTGATTGCAGACACGTTTGTAGCTTCAGCCAATCAGAGCACTTGTTCACAGCATGTGATCAACTTGGAGGCTAAAGCCAACACGTCTTATCTGCGACAGCAGGTGACTGTTTTGCAAATGGTGTTCATGAAGAAGTCTCCAAAAGGTTTTAAATAATCTGCAGCAGTTCTCAGTTTCCTTGCAGTATTTGCAAACAGCTCCCAGTTTTTATTTAAAGGAATTTAGAAGGTATGCAATTAAAAAAAAAAAAAAAGTCATGCAACAAATTTCCTCATAACAGTCCGAATTGTTGTCTCCAACCCGTTTCAAAGCCTTCTCAGTTTCTTTGCTGGTTTGTCTCAAAGTTGTCTCAAATATTGAGGCGTAAAAACCATCTTGTTAAAATAGTTTGTTTTGTTTTGTCTTTTTTTTTTTTGGGATCACCACAGCGAGTGAACTGGCATGAGAAGTTTGGTAATCGTTTTACGCCGCATCCCCTTCTTGACATAACCTGTGCTCAAACCAGCAACCTCAGGATTATGAAACTGCAGCACTGACCGCTGAGCTACTGCAGCTTCAGAAACCTTTTGGCCAGTTCAGCTTCGATTTTATATTTTCAACATTATCCTTTGAGCTGAGGATCAGTGGCAGGAAAATTAATTTGGCTGAAATCCACTCAGTCTTAAACGTTAAATAAATCATTTTGGCTGCAGAGACAGAGGATTTTGGCAAACACACACAAAACAGTGTCTATTTATAAATTTATATATGGATCCCTAAAAGAAGGAGCAGATTCTGAAAAAAATAATAAACCTAATGGCACTTGGTTGTTTAGGGTCTAAGCAAATTGGGACAGTTGACAGAGCGGGTCGTGTTCCTGAGGCATCAATCAGCTGTTTCCTGATTTCCCTGCAGAACTCACTGATTGATTTGAATCTGTGATCCTCAAAAGCTCAAATCAGAGCAGTTGTAATCTAATCACGTTCTGATTATTTTCTTCCTGAAACCTTCCACAGACAAGAACTCATGTATTTGTACTATCTGTGTCTTCCCAATGTTCTCCTTTCATGATTTATGTTTTATTTTCCAGCCCTCGTGTTCCCTATTCCAGTTTTCACTCCAACACCCTCAGTCAAGCTCACCAGTTCAGTTATCACTCACACCAGTTCCTAATTTATAATCATCTCAGGTGCTTCCACGTTCCACTCACCCTCAGGCTCTCGTCACCACCTCACTGTCCGTTCACTGTCTCATCAATTCCTGTGCTCTTTGTGGTTTTTGTGCTCCTGAGTGCAGAACGATCATCCTGATGCACATTAAAAGTATTTTGTGATGTACTGTGCTTCTTTAAAAGTAAATCTTGCAAACTTTGGAATCTAAAGACAAAACAGCTTTAAAATTATTATTTTTTAATTCAAACACCTTTTTATTTATCCCAGCTTGTCTGAAACGCAGAATATAATCAACAAGTAAAAAAGTGCAAAGTGTTTAAACAAGGAGCTCTGTTTTAAAATGCACATCTTTCTGTATTTATGTCAACATCTCCATTATTCTGGTGCTTTAGGGTTCTTAAAGACAAAAGTGTAAAGTGTGGTTTTTGTATTTAATGCAGACACTACTTCAGCATGCTCATAGCCCACTGTATTCTACTGTATTTGTTACCTGCACAGGAGGACGACAATGTTTTTTTTTTTCTTTGTCAGTGTCTCTGTGCGTGTTTTATGTGTCTGTTAAAAACATCCATCCCTGGACAGATTGAATAACTTTCAGAAAGCAATAATGGAATATTTATCTACAACTTGATGCTTTTTTTTTTTTTTTTTTTTTTTTTTTTAAAGATTAAACCCAATTCTTGATGAGCTGACTACAAGAAAATCTTTAAATTTTGCAAATATTGAGCTGTAACGTGGTGTGGTTGTAGCAGTTATCGACAACCTGTACTCTGAATGTGAGATGGGATTTTCAAAGTTTAAATTTCTGTAAATGTGTAGAAATGCTTTAGGTTTTTAATTATTGCTGCACTTGTTTTTTTTTTTTTTTTTGTTCAATCTTTTATATTGATCGCCTGCTGTTTTCACAAAAATGTATACATTTAAACATAACTTTTTTTAGTTCCACACTGTCCTAAGCAAGGAGGATTTACATTTTTTTCTATGTTACTGTTCTTCATTTGTTTATGTACAATCTAGCAACCCATTCTCTGCCTCTCACTGTAGTTATTTTTTATTTGTATGTTTTTAAGCTTCATTTAGACACAAAAATGTTTTTGTCCTGGTCAGGAATATGATTGTAACATCCATCCATTTGTCTTTTACTCACTTCTTCCTTTTGTGGGTCACTGGTGCCCATATCCAGCAGTCACTGTGTGAGAGGTGGGGGACACCCTGGACAGGTCTCCGTCCATCACAGGGACACATAGAGACAAACAACCATTCACACTCTCACTCACACCTAGGGACAATTTAGAGGTACCAATCAGTCTAACATGCAGGTTTTTGGAGAGGAAACCAGAGGACCCCGAGAAAACCCACACATGCACCAAGAAAACAAGAAAATCATTTTTGCTAAAAAAAAAAAAAAATGTTCACGATAAAGTGTGTTTGTGTGTGTGTGTGTGTGTGCTGCAGGTACAAATGCAGGGGTCTTAAAAATTTAAATCGAAAGTGTGAGTTTTATAAATTGCTGTTCACCTTTTATCCATCAGATCAGGGACAGGAGTTTAATATTGACAAGTGTTTTTTTTATTTTTTATTTGCCACCTCCTGATGGGGAGGAGTTCAGGTACCTGTGCATCTTGTTCCTGAGTGATGGTGGGATAGAGCTGGAGATAAATCGACAGACTGGGGCCTCCATTCTCAGTAATGAGGGTGTTGCTTCGATCAGCTTGTGATGAAGAAAGAGTTGAGTCGAAAGCCTAAGCTCTTGATTCACATGTCTGTCTACGTTCCAACCCACGCCGGTGGTCAAAATGTTTTGGGTCATGAAAGAAAAGAATCAGATCTTGAATACACATGCCTGGAATGAGTGTCCTCCTTAGGGTGGCTGGACTCAGCCTTAGAGACAGGTTGAGAAGCTCCATCATCCAGGGGGAGTGTTGAGTAGAGCCACTGCTCTTCCATAGTGACAGGAGTGAGCTGAGCTGGTTCATCTGATTAGATGCCTCCTGGACGCCTCCATCTAGAGGTTTTACAGGCATGTCCCACTTGAAAGAGGCACCGGGGCTGACCAAGAACTCATTGGAGGGACTTTTGGTCTCTAGGGATAAGGATCTGGACCTGTGACCCAACTTCAGATAAGCGGTAGATGATGGAGATGGAGCTTTTTAATTTTACTTTACCAATAATTAACTGTAGCTTCACATCTGTCACCTGTGAACAGATTTTATTGTAAGATGGTGACCACTTATAATGAAAAGCTATCTTGTCTAAATATGCCTCCAATCAAAGGTTTGTCTGGATATTAGGATGATTTATGGCTTTTTAGAGCTGTAGATCTATTTCACAGCATATGTTTTGACCTAAAATATGAAGATTTGTTTGTATTTTAATGGGACTGTTACGTTCTTTCATCTGGGCAGCAAGACTTTAGATGAAACAATTAAGTTGATGGGTTTCTGCAGGACAGCACATCCTTCAACAAAGTGACCATTTGCTGTGTATTTATGTATCTCCTGCTTTGCAGGGCCTCCAAACAAACACTGTTCTGACCACTCTCTGCAGCTACATTATCCCAATCAGGGTTGTGGGAAGCTGGATCCCAAATATCTCATCCACAGACAATTGATCATGTCCCCCCGGGAGGTCAAAAGCAATTCAGAACAAATTGCTTTTTCAGTGTGAACACATTTAAGCAACGTCGAGAGGCCGTTCTGCCAAATATTCCCACAGCAACTTGTGTATTTGAGTCCAAACGCATAAACTCGTCTTAGAATTCCGATTAAATCAAAAAGGCTCGGTATTTAAGAACACGCCGGCGTTTTGTTTCGCTTGTTTGCTTACAAGCGCTGTTACAAACCAGAAACAGCAAAGATCCAACATAATAGTTGAATCCAGTCAGCTACTTTTTTTTTTATTGCAAATTGCTTCGGAGTGAACATATATTTTTTAGAAGAGCATGCAGCTGTTTATGTAGCTGATCAGTATAAATTACAGACCTTGAAATCGTTTCACATCTTAATTAACCGTGTTCAATTCTGTGAAGAGTTTTCACAAGTCAGCAGATATTTTGCAGGTACGAGACTTGATTTAAAACCTCTTAATAATAACAACTTCCTGTGCACGTCTTTAACCGTCTGCTCCAGATGAGCTCGGTTTGTTGTTATATTGATAACATATTTATACGTATACATGCTGGGAGAGAACGTCAAGCTCCGTGCACTCGCACTTTCACAGACTCCAGGGTCGATTTATAATCTTCAAGATGACTTTCCCACAGTCCAGCGCTCTGGTTATTGCCCTTCCATGTAATTAGATTTCAGGGAAATTAAAAACTGATTGCACTGGGGTTCTGATCCAGCCCACCACTGCTGCATTACACACAGGAATAGACCAACACACACACACACACACACACACACACACACACACACACACACACACACACACACACACACACACACACACACACACTGTATATTTCTGTCCCAAACTGATTTTCTGAGGAACCTGCATTTTGATGTTAAAAGTTTTATAAAACGGACTTGTGTAAATTAGTCTATGACTTCAAGGAGGGAAAAGAAAAGTGATTCAAATGTTGTTTTACATCATGAAGAGCAGCCGAAACTTAGAGATGACAAAACATAACACTAGACTGAGGTATTTACGTCTGATTTAATACCTGACTGACATGCTGAAGCACACAAAGAAAAAATAAGTCATATGTCATTCATCCATCTTCGTCACTTGTTCATGGCCGAGTCAAGGATGCAACAGGTCCAAGAGGCAAACCTTTCCACCATCTCCAGCTCCTCCTGAGGGAAAGGTTCCCAGGCTGGAGTGGCTTCAGTGAATTTCAGGTCTGCCTTGAGGTCTCCTTCCAATGGGACACCTGGAGAAGCTTCATGGAGGCATCCTATAAATGCCCAAACTGACTTCTTTGATGAGGAGGAGCAGTGGCTCTGCTCCAAGCTCCCCTCAGATGAGCTCCTCTTCTTCTAAAGGCCCCCACATACTCTGGTGTACTTGACTCCGCAGAGGTCCACGCATACTGGAGGCAGACTTGAAGCAGACGTCTGCCAACCATGTCCAAGCTAAGATTCATTTTGACCATGTACTTGTCGTAATACGGCTGGTGAAGTTAAACCCAACGGTGCAGGCAGGCAGTAGCAGACTCAGGATATTATAAAATAATGCATTTATTACCAAGAAATCAAAAAGACTGATGGTGCAGCAAAACACATGAAATCGCAAGAAGCAGAAGGGACATCACCAGTGGACAGCATTCAGTGCCAGGACAAGGACTAACACAGAGACACAGTGACTAACTGTGAGACAAAACATCTGTGAGGGCAAGCAGCTGAAACACATCAGGGGAAATGACAAACTAGAAAACCAGGGAGTGTAGGAACAGACCCCATCACTAGGTGGAGGCATAACTAGGAAAACACAAACCCTATAGAAAACAGAAACTGGGGATAAGAAGGACACAAGACAAAAACACAACACAAGATGGGGCCGGACACCAGGAAACAGACCACAATCCCTACAGTACTCTGTGCCGAAAAATAAACTGCCCGACGAGAAACTGTGTTCACATCGAACTGTTTTATATGTGACACCAACCGCAGCACGGATGTGCAGGGCGACCGCCGCTCTCTGTGCAGAGCTGACAGGTGTGCAGTGGCTGCCCTGGTGGTGAAGCGCCCAACTAGCCCATCGAACTTGCTAGAAAACATTTGAAAATATTCCAAATGTTTCTCGCTGTCCATTGTCTTCATGTCCTTCACAAGTGTATTAAATTCCCCTTCTTCATCCCTGGCCTGGTTTTTAACGGCCTTATGGACCACCTTCTTTTCTTTGTTCTTTTTTTTTAATATCTCAGTATTCTTTTAAAGCTACGAGGAACGCAATCTCTTCCTCCTCATCCACAGACGACATGACTGAAATTGTGAGAAATGAAGGAATTTGTCGTGAGAATTTTAGACAATCTGCACGTTTGAGTATGAATTCTCAACTGTCTGCGGATAGTACGCATGGAGTCTGCACAACTCACTGAGTACACACAGTACTCCCAAGTATGTGGGGGTCCTTAAGGCAGAGTCTGACTACCCTACTCTTGTTTTTCAAGCACGTGCACCCATGATCTTGTTGTTTCAGTCAAGATCCATACCTCATAGGTGAGCGGTGGAACATAAATGGCTCAGCTCCTTCTTTACCACAACAGACCAGAGCAACAGCCTCATTACTGTGGATGAAGCCTCAGTTTGTCAGTCCATCTCACTTCTTTGTGCAGCTGGGATGGAAGTCAGCTGGTCCGTCTGTTCCCAGTTGAGTTTGTTTCTGGTGTAAGGTGAACTTCATCACAGCTGTCCTCTTCTTCTGATCCTGTTGGTTTCATTCACAGACAGGATCTCGAGATGTGCTCGTAGAGAGGAGGGTGTCTGGTTGCAGAACATACGGTACTTTCTGTTGCAGCTGCTGCACTGCAAAACACACTTAACACTTTGTTGTTGTAGCAGGCCCACACAGTCTGAACTATCTTTGAATCTTCCAAAAAAATATCGGAGGTGTTTTATTTATTTATTTATTTATTTATTTATTTATTTATTATTTATTTATTTTGCAAATTATCACAAGGCAGGAAGGCTTTCAGCCTCCCAAAGGAGCAGTTTGCTGATTTGTCATCTATATAAAAGTCCCACTATCTGTATGCACAAATTGGTGTCTGGCCTTGTGCAGAACAATTCAGCACTTTTTAAATACTGTATATTTTTTCAGAAATTAAAAAAAAAAGACATGTATGTGTGTATTGATAACCATAAAAACAACATGAAAAATATTCAGCTGACACTGCAAAACTCAACATGTATGAGTATAATGACATCCCATTTAATTATTTAAATATAATTTGCAACATCTTATGACAAATTGACTTTCTGAGGGGGGTGTCCTATTTTAAAGAGGGGACATTTAAACCACTACATTTTGAATGTAGTCCACAGTGGAAGAGGGCAACACCCAATAAACCAGAATCTCGTTTGATTTGTTTAAAAACCTCAATGATTTGAAGAAAAAAGTCAAGATAAAACAGCCCATTTCCTGTGGATAGATGCTTTTCTTTTCTTCACCAGCTTGGAGAAAAGGCCACTTTTTTATTGCATTCTCCCTCATTCAAACATATTACTTCTGGCTCTGTCTGACCTTTTTTGAAAAGTTTATGTCATAAAATCTTAGCTGTGGTATCTGTCTGGTTGAAAGCATCAGATAAGATCTCTCTGATGTCCCAATAAGCAGAGATGTGTGTGTGTGCTTGTGTGCGTGTGTGTGTGTATGTGTGTGTGTAATGTCAGCTGTTTCTAGGTCTTCCTTTCTTCTTATTATTTACCTGTCGTTCAACACCGAATAATGAAGATCTTATCCCTGCTGCAGCCTGAAGAGAAAGTTTATGACTTAAACAGATCATGTGTTTAAAAAAAAAAGCTGATAATGATGGATAATTAGAATTTAAAATAATAATAATTTAAAAAAATAATAATTTCATTCTGTTTCAAGGACAGTTTTCTTTATAGGACTGAAAACTTTACACTTTAATTCGAGTTCTTTTAGACGGTGCAGTTTGAAAACGCAGAACTGAAATGACTGCTGGAATGTAGAGGACTAGCATCACCCAAAAACTATCAAAAACTATGAAAAGGTTTTAAGAAGTCTACAAATCGTACTGAAACGTCATGAAAATGCTCTTGAAAAATGTATAAAGAGACAAAATTTGCACTTTTATTTTCATATCAATTTTCTGGATGCCCTGAAGTCTTCTTCATTGTAATTGTAGCACTCTGAAGTTCTTGATGAGTCGACAAATGCTTGATTGGGGTGCTGTGTAAAAAGCAGCAACATCCTTGCAATTCATCTGATCACGCTTCGCAAACGGAGGCAGCAAACTTTGTGAAAACCAAATGTGCTATTCTCAAAACTTTTGGCCATCACTGTTCTTGTATTCACCGTTCAATGCCGGTCCAGAAAATCATCTCATCTTAAAAAAATGGTCACTTTTCAAATACCTCAGCGATGGGGCACATTGGCGTACCGCTTGTTTAACTTAGTTTAAATGCTGTTAAAGTATCTATGACTTGTGAGAGGAAAATGCATAAAAAAGTTTTGACAAAACTATAAAACTAGACATAATTGGCTCGTTTGTGGCACTCCAACATGAAAAACAAGTCTGAACCATAGGAGGAGAGATTTTGAAACAGCTTCTGCCTAAAACATGTTTGGACTCAAACTTTTATCACTCCTGAATGTGAATTTTATAGAAATGAAGAATGTTGTAAGGACAATAATTTCTGGAAGATATAAGAAGACAAAATGCAAGGAAGCCAAACTTGAAATAATGAAAAAGTCCGTCTATACATTTGCTCTTCATCATTTTTTTTTTTTTTTTGCACATCATCTTCTCCTCTCTCCTTGCTTCCTTATCCTTCTCACAACAAAACATGCAGAGTGAGGAGACAAGGTTAACAAGCGACGCAGTGAGACCTCCTAACTGTGGACCCGCCATTTCAAATAAATGTCTTTTTTTTTTTGTAGCATGACACAACATCTGCATCATTTGTTCATTATTGTGCTGAAGTTTTACAAAGCTGTAAACACACCAGGCCTCTACCATGTTGTTTTCGATTGCAGGCCAAGTTGTAAGAGGTCCAACTGGCCTTATCGCATCCCCAGTGGGTAAATAACAATAGAGCGTCCAGCTGGACTGGAAGGAACTGCTTTCACATCACAAATGCACGCAGGAGCCCAGCAGACCTTTCCTGAAGCAGAGAAAAGCTCATCAGTAAGCACTAATTTCCATTCAGGTGTGCCAGCAAGCACAAAAGCATTACCAACAGGTGCACGGCATTAGATGCTGCTCAGAAATAAACACTGTTTTACAGCTTTGTCGAATATGCTTAAAGGCACTTTCAGCTTTTTGAAGTGTGCGGAGTCAGCGGACTGACCGATCGAAGGCTGGAGAATCAGGGATGCTAACGGCTACTATGAACAAGGCCGAGACAGAAAAACATAATAATTTTCACATTTTAACAACTCGGTGTGAAAGCTTACACGTATGTGTTCATTATCATAAATCACTTTCCATGATTTTGTGGAAAGCAGCGGAGAGCAAATGGATCCAAACGATGCCTTCAGAGAAGAATCAGCTGGTGGTAATAACTCAGACGTCTGTGAAGGCATCGATCATCCGAACACACAGATCATTTTGGAAACACGCAGAAAAACCAGGCCGTGTCAAAAAACGTTATTTTGTAAACACGCTTCACATTCATTGTCACAGTAACAAATTTTTCTGTACAAGTTTCTGTTAGCAAAATATCTCACGAATCACTAAATGGATTATAGTGGCAATTTTGGAAAGTAACAAAAAGATGAATACAACTGACTTTTTACTAAAAGACTAAACAGAGGGGATGAGGAAATGAAGGGTAGGTTTGGTGTCAAGGAAAGAAACAAGAAAGGACAGATAGTGGTGGATTTTATCAAGAAAACAGAAATGGCTGTAGTCAACACTTATTTCCAAAAGATGGAGGAACATAGAAATGGTCGTCCAGTGATTGCTGGACATGGGCACTGGCGACCCCCGTGACCCAAAATGGAAGAAGCGGGTAAAAGACAAGAATGGATGGATGGATGGATGGATGGATGGAGGAACATAGATTGACCTAGAAGAGTGGAAGCAGGTAAACTACATTCATACATTTGTGTAAAAAAGGAAACCTGAGGGCGACTGAGGACTTTAAGGTTGTGGTAGGGGAGAGCGCAGCCAGACAGCATTGATGATTGTGTGTAGAACGACTGTTGTTGTGATGAAGAGAAACAGTAAATCAAAGAACACGACCAAATGGTGGAAACTGAGGATGGAAGAATGTAAGGAGTTCAGAGAGGAGCTGGTAAAGTCTCTGGGTGGTAAGAAAGAGCTTCCAGATGGCTGGGCTACTATAGTAACAGAAATTTGGGAAGCAGGTAGAAAATATTAGTTGCTATTAAGGAAAGCTGGTGGTGCAACGGTGAAGTGCAGACATGTATCCAGAGGAATAAGTTTGCCAGGAAGAAATGACAGTGAAAGGACTGACTACATAAGACAGGAATATAAGGAGATGCAACGTAGGGCAAAGCAGGAGATGGCAAAGACAAAACAGAAGGTGTGAGTTGTACAAGAGGCTGGACACTAAAGAGGGAGAGGAGAGCCTGTATCAATTGGTGAGACAGAGGGATCAGGCTGGAAAGGATGTGCAACAGGTTAGGCTTGTTAAATATAGAAAGTGTAATGTTCTAACAAGTGAGGAGACCACGACGGGGAGATGGAAGGAGTACATTAAGGAGCAAATGATGAGCGAAGAGAATGAAAGGGAAAGAAGAGAAGAGGTCATTGAAACTGTGGACCAAGAAGTGGGAAAGATCTGTGAGGATGAGTTTCCAAAGTGCGTTGAAGATGATAAAGAAGATTAGACCTGATGACATATGGAAATGTCATGGAGGGATATCGGTTTATGACACGATTATTCAATGGCCACTTGTTGAACAACTGGGAGATAAAGTTAGAGGCCAGACTGAGATGGTTTGGACATGTCCAGAGGAGGGACAGTGGGTTAATTGGTGGAAGGATGTTAGAAATGTAGCTGTCAGGACAAAGACAAAGAGGAGATGTATGGATGCAGTTAGAGAAGACACGGAGTGAGGACCGAGGACTCAGAAGAGAGAATGAGATGGAGGAGGATGAGTCACTGTGGTGACTCCTGAAAAGCTGGAACTTGTTTTTAGAGTCTTCAAGTTGTCGTCACGGTTAAGCAACCACAGAACGCACATTATTAACTCTTTGTCAGTTTTACAGGTATTGAGCTCAGGTTTATGTGGTAGTGACTGAGGTGTCTGAGTCTGTTTTATACCTTATGTTCATCTTTTGGTTTTGTTCCCTCTGTGATTTATCTTGTAGTTTACTGTCTTTTGAGTTTCTTGTGTTTCACTTGTTCAGTCCTTCCCAGTGCGTTTACCACTCTAATAGTCAGCTCCTACTCCTCCCACTCTCACCTGATCCTCATTGTCTCCCCAGGTGTTTGCCATTTCTCCCCGTTAGTGTCCTCATATAGTCTCTGGACTTTAGTTTCCCAACCTGACATTTTGCTTTCTAAGCCATTCGTATTTGGTTCTCTGTGTCTTCCCGATTTTTTTTTTTTTCGTTTTTGCTGCCATACCAGCCTTTGTTTTCTGTTTGTAAATAAATTACTTTTACCTTGGAGCCTGTCAGTGTTTCTGTCTGCATCCTGGGTTCAACACCTCACTAAACATGCTAGTATCTCGTTTTACTTCCTGTTGTTTCCCACCTGGGTTTTGTTACTAACATCTGTACCATCTTTACTCCTATGTTCTTTGGTTTTCTTCCTTACCTGTATTAGTTAAAGCCTTGTTTGTATCTTCAGCTAAGTCTTGTTATGTTTACTGGGCTCACCTAAATGTCCTGTTTTTGGACTTTCAGCAGCAGTTTTGATTTCGGTTCATAAAAGGACCACCATACTTATTTTGTCACCTGGCTGTCTGAGTTGCACCTGGATTTAGATCCTCTTCAAACACGTTGGTTCTTCTCAGTCCTCCCGGAAGCAGTGCAGTGGAAATAGCGTTATTTTCAATGAAAACACCCAAATGTGTTAGTCTTTTAGTATCTATTTCTTTAAAAAGTTGAAATTTATTATTTTTTTCATTCAGATTTTATAAAAACGGTCTAAACATTTTTGGGCGCAGTGTTTAATCAAGTGTCACCTCCAGACAAATGACAGAATAGTTTTTTTGTTCAACTGGAGAGCATTTTTAGACGTGACTGTGGAATGTGGAGGAAAACAGGACACTTTAACAAACAGGTGAGAGCAGGAGTCTCATTTAGACAGCCGGAGGAAAAACGTCACCCGAGCTCTGCCAAATACAATATTTTAACATGATTTGTTCATGTTAAAATGGCTTTGAGCTGATTTATCTAAGCTGTAAATGTGTATGAAATATTAATTATTAGTAAAAGTGCCATTTTTTTTCATCATTGTGGGCCCCTTGTCTTTCATTACTTTTGTAAAAACATCTCAAAATGGTTTGTTTGTTCCATGAAGCTGCCTGCAGGAAGAAAACGTTTCTAGAAAACAAGTTCCTGTGAGCTTTAGGTGAAAATGTAGAACATCCCTGCAAAGACCGTTGCTCCAACGTGAGTTAATGCAAATAAAACATAACCTACTCGTGTGAAATGTGTGGCGTTTTTCAGATTTGTTTCACAACCTTTTGCAGGATGTTTCCATGGTTGTGGTTTGAGCACAGATATGCTAAAGGATCAAATATAACCTGCAAAGATGGAATGGTGCTGCCAGATGTGTTGGGAGGAGGAGGAAATGAGGGACAAACTCCAATGTCCGCAATGTTTTATGCTTTGTTTTGTCTTTTACAGAAAGTTGGATTTATTCAGCATCATGTTGGACTGTTTATCTCAAAGCAACATGAATGTTTTTCTTTTCATCACCAATATTTTCTGTCACTTGCAAAGTTATGTTTGTTTGCTTTATATTCAATTTGTCATATTTGTCAGCAGCACAGTGACTCAGTTGGTAGAGCCGTTGTCTCTCAGTAAAAAGGTCACCGGATCGAATCCTGGCCAGGGGCCTTTCTGACTGGAGTTTGCATGTTCTCTCCGTGCATGTGTGGGTTTTCTCCAGTTTCCTCCCACAGACCAAATATATGTATGTTAGGCTGATTGGTAACTCTAAATTGTCCCTAAATGTGAGTGAATGTTTGTTTTTCTCTGTGTCCCTGTGATGGACTGGAGACCAGGGTGTCCCCTACCTCTCACACAATGGCTGCTGGTATCAGACACCAGTGACCCCACGACCCAAAAAGGAAGCAGCAGGTAAAGATAATGGATGGACAGATGTTATTTGTCCTCCACTTCCACTCACCAGGGATTCAAAGCTGTGATTCATGTTTATTTACTGCATCTGGACACAAAACCAGTGACGAATTCTTCTTCATTAGAGTCCTGTGAATGTTCCAAGTGCACAATATTTGATTGTGCTGAAAAGAGAACGATGCAATTCTTGACTAAATGTAAAGTAGATCTTTGTAAAAAATCTATCATCATAAACTAAAACAAAGAAAAACAATTACTCTCGTGCTGAACCACAAATTACATTCCTTAAACACGACTTGTGAAATGATTGGAGCTTAAAAAATCTGCAGTTAGAAAACTTTGAGGAAAACGGTGATTAACAAATACAAAGAAGAAATTTTACAAAGTGAACAGAAGGCCAAGTATTCAAAGCCTGTAAATTAGAAGGATTATCTGTGAAAAAGTGCAAACAACTGTGGCGTGGATACTAATTCCTCATTGCATTATTATATTGAGAATGCATGAAACTCAAATATTCTCTGTCAGATCAGGGAAAAGTGGTTTAATTTTTTTTTTTCATTCACCCTTTATTTATACAGGTAGTCTAATTCCTGCGCACGTCTCTTCTAAACTAATTTTACATAAATCACTGATAGAGCTTTTATGCATAAAATAATAGGTGACAATCCTGGAGGGTGAAACCAGACTTTCAGTGTGAAGTTTGTGTGTTCTTCATGTGCATGTGCAGCCAGAAACATGCATGTTAGGTTCAGTGGTAACTGTAAATTGTTCCTAGGTGTGAGTAAGAGCGGACTTGAGACGTGTTGGTTGTGCACGCTGCCCCTCACAAAATCACCTAAGAGATAGGCACCATCTCCCTGCGACCCGGAACAATGGATGGATGGATGACGGACTAATAGGATTAAAAGCTTTTTAAACAAGTAGAAAATCAAATCAATCCTTAATGATTCAGGCAGCCAGTGTAGAGACGGTGCTCTCGTTCTGGGTTTTGTTACTTGCTGTTTGCAGTGTTTATCGCTCTGTGTCTGTTTTCTTAATCTGCTCACCAGGAAATCAAGCATTACAGTTCATTCTGCAAGTAATAAAAGCACAGAATAGTGTCTTTTGTGTTTTCAGTTTTTCTCTCTGAGCTTCAGGATTGATTATCAAAAGCTCAATTTTTGTCCTGGTGGAGATGAAAAACAAACAAACAAAATCCATGGCTTGATATGGAGAATGCACGTTGTCGCAGTGCTTCACAAAAAATTTCTGCAGGAACTTTATAATTGAAGTAAGATTTTTAGTTGGGGAACTATTTTCTTGTGAAGAAACAGTAAGCTGCACTCTAAATAGCAGAATACCTTGTTGAACTAAGATAATAATGTACAGTATTAGTACTAGCATTGTTATACATACATCTGTTTTTTTTTTATTGTGTGAAAAAACTTACCTCAATGAAATCTGAGTTTCATAACGTATTTCTTCAATATAATGTAGATTAATTATCACTCCCCAATTCTTCAGTGAAAATTTTGTCAAATGAAGGATTTTAGTTCATCATCGGCAACTCCTCTGTGGGGGGTACCGCAGGGGTCCATCCTCGGTCCTCTTCTCTTTTCTTTATACCTGCTGCCACTATGTGCTATTTTCTGTAAACACAGCATACCCTTTCATTTCTACACTGATGACTGTCAAATTTACTTCCCCCTGAGGCACAGTGACACGCATTCTACTTAACCTCTTCTTGACTGCCTGACTGACGTCAGGGACTGTATGTCTTTAAATTCCTTAAGCTTTGATGAGAAGAAGACTAAAGTCATGTTGTTCCCTCCTAATGGCACGATCAAGAACCACAGTATCAACCTCTCCTCTCTAGCCCCATTAGAGAAACAAAGAGTCCCAAATCTGGGAGTGATAATGGACCCTCCCATGAAACTTCAGTCATGTAAACATGATTGTTAAATCCTATTTTTTTCCCCCAGCTGAGACAACTATCTAAACCAAAGCCCATAATTTCCAAAAATAACCTGGAGACAGTAATACATGCATTCATATCATCTAGGCTCGATTACTACAATGCGCTTCTGTTTGGTGTCAGTCAGACCTCCACTGCACGACAACAACTTGTCCAAAATTCTGCAGCCCGATTTTTAACTGGTACAAGCCAAAGAGTTTTTAAATTGCTGAACAGTTTTGCCCCCTCTTATTTTGCTGATCTCCTGCAGCCATATGTCCCACAGCGCTCTGAGGTCAGTGAATCAGATGCTTCTTTCAGTTCCAGGAACCCGTTGTAAGCTCAGAGGTGACAGGGCGTTCTTTGCTGCAGGCCCAAGACTGTGGAATGAGTTACCACTGCATGTCAGGCAGGCTCCTTCTCTCACTGTTAAGTCTCGCTCAAAAACCCACTTTTATTCCCTGGCTTTTGGCACTGTGTGATTTGTTTTTAACCTGTATTCTACAGTTTTAGCCATTTAGTTATTATCTTCTGCTAGTCATATCTGCATTTTTATTTTACTTTTATTTTAAGTTGTGCTGTGTGCATTGCTCGTTTGTTTTCTGCTGTACAGCACTTTGGATGGCCTTGTTGCTGTTTTAAGTGCTCTATGAATATAGTGGTATGTTAAAATGATGTGTTGCATGTTTTTTTTTATTTGCCTAATGCAATCTTGTCTTAAAAACCTGCTGCATTTCTATGATGTAATACTTTTAAATAGGTGCTGTGTGTTATAAATAAACATTCAGATGGTTGAAAAATGCAGAGGTTTAACCAGGTTGGCTCGACTCTACAACTTTAAAAAAATCTCGTCTCCGATCTTGTTTTTATCTGTGATTGAGACACAAATTGATTGTCTTTCTGAGGCAGGGAGGGCTGCACTTTAGAGGACTCCCACAGTGTGAGAGTGTTATCATCCGCTGACATATTGGATGCTACAAGAAGCAGACTGATCAAACACGCTCTGAAACAACATTGGCAGCATGGGGCAGGCGTGCTGATTAAAATGCCACGGCGCTGACAAATGAACGACCACACATGCAAATGACCAGACAAACTCACTGCATGTATCACAGGAGTTGCACCTTTTTGTTGCCTTTGTGTCAAACTATTGATTTAACCTTTGGACGGATCTTGTCGCTGAACGGTGTGTTCACTGTCACACAATATTTCAGCCATTTTAGAACTGTAGGCTGCGGCGTGGGTCAGACAGTTGGAAGGAATAATTCACATATTTTTACCTTCAAAAGTTATTTGTGCAACCAAGTGTTCATTTCATCTCTTTTGAATTAAATATGTGACACTGATTTAACCAGGTAAATTTGATGTTTTTGACATGTTCAGTCTGGCTTCTGTAATCAGCATTCCACTGAAACAGCCTTGCTCCAATTTTCTATCAACATCATGATGTTCGCTGACTCTGAGGCTTTCAGAGTTCTGGTACTGCTTGATTTAACATGTTGCTTTGACCATGGTGTTTTGATTAACAAGTCCCATGATGTGGTCAGTGTTTCTGCACTAGTTTCACTCCTAAATTTCTGCAAGAACCTAAATTGTTTTTGCACCCGTCATGCTTGTACACTCTTCCTGTGGAACAAATAATTTGTCAATTTACTGATGCTTTTATCATTTCTATTCTGAGAAATAATCAGCTTTGCTGCTCGTTGAAGTCCATGGAATATCACAGATCGTCATCCTTGTTTAAATGCTCCATCAAAAGGTAACCTTGTGACATTTACTTGCAGCTGAACTTTAAAAAAAATAATAAATTCCAAACCCAATATTTGCCCCCAAAACAGGTTTTCTAATCTAGACAATACCTTGATGTATCTGTACAGACAAGCTTACACGATGCAGTCTTTGGAGTGTTAGTCCAGAGAATTATTTCTTCCTGTAGTAAAATTTTCAAACTCTGGTGTCTGTTGAACTGGAGAGGAAAAAAAAAAGTTTTATATTTTTAGCAGCCTTCACATGCCTTTGTGTAAGAAAGAGATAGCCATCTCCAGTTAGTCCAGTATATTGATAAAGAACTTCGAGCAACTACAAGAAAAAGACACATTACATCTGTTTTGGTCTCCGACTACACGCTAAACATTTTGACATTTTAACATTTTAACATTTTAAGTTAAACAACGATAAACAGATGTATAACTGAGGAGGGTTTTTTTTTTAGTCACTCTTTTATGACACAACGTCAGCCGTCACTTCCCGTTCAGATCCTCCTGCTTTGAGATGTACAAACAGCTGCTGCCTTGACTCGACCCTGGAGAGAGGACAGCAGCAAAATGACTTCTAGTTTTGATGAAAAGCAAAGCAGCGTTTATCGGCATGAAGCACATACACACACACACACGTGCACACACAAACACAATGGCACTGAAAATCTGTGCAAATGTGCAGATGTGCATTCATGACTCAGGAGATTACGCACAAATATTTTATTGGAAATTAAACAAAAACTTTTTTTTATTCCAACACATTTTTATTTTATGTTATTCAGGCAACACAAACACACTACTGTCTTCACTTTTTATATTTGCAGAACATCCGTTCGTTTTCAGTCTTCTGCAGCTTTCTTTTGATGGGACTTTTACTGAAAGAAAGGAAAAAAACCTTCCACGTAGTCCACATTAGATGTGGTTAAAATATATTTTTGAGAGAGTAATCCTATAAAATTTGAAGCATTTACATATAAATTGCAAAGTTAGAGTTCCTGAGAGCTTCCTGGATTCAATATGGGCCTGAATGAGATGCCTTTTCAATGGGGAAAAGCAAAAATTTGAATGCCAAGAAACTCCAAGGTACTCTAAATAAAATGGTTAAACTGCCAGTTTTTCACAAGACAAAATCTTCTAAACCAGAAAAGACTTAAAGCATTAATGCATTTCGGCAGCCCACCATTTAGGAGCCCTTCACCTTCAGTGAGTCTCCCATCAATAAGGCTGCTTGGTCTACAGCTGAGATTAAAACACCAACACAATGGACAAAATACAAGTTTCAGAGAATGTGTAAGACCATCTAAAGGTTCACGAGATGTCCAAAGGTGGTGAGCTTCCTTTCCAAAAGAAAGGAGTCATCTGTTGATAATTATAAACATTTGGACATTTAATTTTAAGATCAGATGGATGGAGGGATGAATAGAGGGATGGATGGATGATGGAGAGATGGATGGATGGAGGGATGCATAGATAGTCAGTCGGTCAGTCCATCCCTGGGGGAAATTTGAGGCTTCCCGTCTAATCTGAAGCTTGTTTGTTTTTTTTATTAGTTGCAACAGTGGCACACTTTGGTATGAAGTGATTTTATCTTAAATGACCTCACTGAGATCCTAATCATGTAAACAAAATAAATTGTATTTTAATTTGTGACAGCTCCTTACAAAATTAGAAATCATTGCGTATACTGTAGTTTCAAACAGCTTTGAATGAAAAAAGTGGCTTGGCAGTTACTCAAATGGCCATGGCACTTGCATCAGTCCTTTTTGGTCATGCGACAGCAAATGTCTTCACTGAAGGAAGAAAACCATATTTCCTCTGAAGTAGGTGTTTGTTTTGCTATGCTGAAGCCGAACTGTCACTCTGATCCACAGCCCGACCTCCAGCTAAACTCTCACTGACACGACTGAATTAATGAGTATTGACCCGGGCCGCTGGGCAGGAAGCAGCAGGAAGGAGCTGCTTATTTCCCACACAACAAAACAGTATAAAGTCAGACTCACATGGTGAACTAAATGAGTGAACACTTCAGTACACGCCCCAGAGGGAAGAAAGATCTGTTAGCCCGACATGTTTAGTTTTTGTTTAAAAAAAATATTCAGACAGTGGCAGTTGAAGATAAGTAAAGATAAGATGGTAGAGCAACATAAATCAAGATGTTTAAACTGGTTGACTTTGTCAATAAACTTAATTTACACTCCAAAATGTGGCTCAAGAGCCATTTGCAACCCTTGGAGTGATTTTGTGTGGCCCGTGACTGCAATTTAAGAATGGTATAATTTTCAGCAATCCACCAATCAATCAACATTTATTTATAAAGCTTTTTACAGCATTCAAAAGGTGTGCAAAGTGCAAAACATATAAAACAAACTCTAAAAATTACTAAAACTCCAGAGTGCCACTAGGTATTAAAAGCCTGTCTGTATAAAAAGGTTTTAAGATTATTACATGTATTTTATTTTTTAATGGCACGCAGGCTGAAGAATTTGATGCAGATGTAGACCTTCTGCAAGTTTAATGGTGATACTTTTTATATAAAAACATGTTTAAAACATTCTAAATGAGCATTATAAAGTAATACAAACC
Organism: Hypsolebias martinsi; assembly: GCA_031762355.1. Classification (NCBI taxonomy): domain Eukaryota; kingdom Metazoa; phylum Chordata; class Actinopteri; order Cyprinodontiformes; family Rivulidae; genus Hypsolebias; species Hypsolebias martinsi. The sequence goes on along the minus strand of JARVGQ010000002.1, from coordinate 11,174,402 downwards.
TTTGACTGTAATTATTCTTATTTTCTAAATGTCATGGTCCAAAGCAACACAAACTGACTTCTAAAAGTGATGTTTGGATAATCATTCAGAAAACTTGGCTAAATATGGCCAAAAAAAATGGTGATGATTTAATAATCGAGAGGGAAATTGGACTTTTTAAAGGAATATAAAATCATGAGTAGATCAACTTAATTAGCGTCCCTTACGGAACAATAATGGATTCCTAAAGACTAAATCGGTTCTCCTTGTTTTACTTTAGATCTTTGTGCACAAGAGCTGGTTTCTTCATGTCCAGGTTTATTTTTTTCATGCCCGATTCTTGTTGGATTAATAATTTGGTTACGTCTGCCCTTTTTGTCAGCGTGAATAATTACATTTGATCATTTTGTTTGATTTTTCTCCTCCAACATTGAACTAGATATGCTCAGAAATGTTCTTGATGGTTTAATACAGTTTACATTTAAAATAGATTAGACACCAAAAGGAGAAGATAAGAAATTTATTCATGACTATTACGCACTTAAAAAACAATTTTCAAAGTTCTTTAGCATGCAGCCATTAAACTGTGGTTATTTTGTGGAAAATCGAAAGTATTTGCTGTCTTTGAACATCTCAAAGGTAATTTTCATTCATTCATTCAACCTTTATTTATACAGGCTAGCCTCGTTGAGCCACGGGGACTCATTTACAAGAGGG
>JARVGQ010000002.1:11069710-11083182 GCA_031762355.1 Hypsolebias martinsi | reverse complement strand
TTTTTGAATGTCCAGAGGACCAGACTTAACTTTTTTTGATTTTTCTACCTGGATTATTGAGCATGCATCAGGATATTGGCTGTTTGCTTCTGCAGCAGGAAATAATACAAACCAAAGAGCAAACAAATAATAAAGCTAATAATAATAAATTTACTCAAATCTTTTTATATTTTTAAGACAAAAAGGCTGAATAAAGAAGACCGGTCTGGTCCCCACAGTAAATAAAAATAAGAAAATATAAAAATTTTAAGTAACCAACATGAGAGTTTTGTGTTGAGCAATATTAATGCCCTAAAAAAAGCAGCTAAATCAGTGTTTTGTTTAAAAATAATAAAAGAAAACATGTTCAGCATTACTTTCACTTGGGTAATTATTCAGATTTAAACGCATCTGCTGTTTCCTCCTCCTGCAGATGTAAAAAACATCCTCACAGAAAACTAACTTCACGACTCTGACTGATGAATAACTGCTCGACTCATTGAAGCAAACACTGCTAGCCTCTGGAGACTCCTTTCCACTTATTAACGTAGCGCCTACTGCTGCAGGACCTCCTCCTTTCCTCAGAGTGACTTAGCAGTTTAGGAGCTGAACTTTCTCTGCACGGGGCTCAGGAGGCAGGAAGCATTTTTAGGTTCAAACACGGACTGGATAAATGCTGGTTTATACTTCATAAGAAGTGCTGAAATTGTGCCTCGCTGACGAACCATATTTTCCGGCATATAAGTCACACAAGTAAAAAAAAAAAAGCATCATGAAGAGGAAAAAAAATACATATATAAGTCACTTCGGCATATACCGGTAAGTTGCATTTATTATGTGTCACCGCTGACCCGTCATGTTTATTATGCATTTATTTAATGGTCAAAACAGCTTCATTTTGCCTGGGCGGCGCAGCGTCATCCATCCATCGTGGCTGGATAACTCTCCAGCGTTTTTCTGCCTCCACCAGCTGAGTGAAGCGAGCACGCACGGGAGAACTCGCTGTTGCAGTTCTTAGAAATTTAACAAGATTAACACTTAAAAAAACAATTATTTGATTGCTGGACATCATAGCAAATGTGTGGCTCAGTTAAATTTTTCATTAATAAATGCACTTTAGTGGTCAAAACAGTTTAATTTATCTTGGGCAGCATGGCACCATCCATCCATCCAGCCATCCATCCATCCATTGCAGCTGGAGTCACTAGCTCGCCACTGTTCCTCCGCCTGCACCAGCTAAGTGAAGTGAGCACGCACGGGAGGAGTCGCTGTTGCAGTTCTTAGAAATTTAAAGAGTCAGTCAAAAATTGCATTATGAATGTGGAAAATAAACGTATATGGGATGCTTTGGCGTATAAGTCGCAGGACTGACAAATCTATGAAAAAAACGGTGACTTATACGCCGGAAAATACGGTAGCTGCTTGACTAAAATTGCATTTTTTTTTCTTCTCACACGTCTCAAAGAACCAATTCTATGCACAACCCTCTGTCAGAAGAAGCATTGCCTTGTAGGGCATGCACCAAGTGTTGTGCAGTTGGTCAGAACTCCGTGGGTGCGTTTATGCGGAAAGGTGTAGGGGCAAGTTCCTGAACCATCTGTTGGAAATGGTGGCAGTCTCTTAGTGACAATTTTACAAAAACAGCACTTCTCCTTGGTTAACAGCAGAAATACCAGATGTTCCTCCTCCAACTTCTCCATTATCAAATAATCAGTTGTCTTACTTTTTGTGTACTATGTAGTTTCCATGGCAACTACCAATGCATCATTAGAAAGATAGCATTAATAACATGTTGAACAAAAGAGTCAAAATTCACACAACTTTTTTTTCCTGTTTATACTGTAGTTTCTACTTCTTTTCCACCTACCGGTAATTTAGACACTGTTCTGTTTTATCTTTTCACATACAAAAATGTTTAGCTCATCCAGGAGATGGGCGCTGTACATTTCATTATTTGTAATTTATATACTTGTTGCATTGTTTACCTTTTGTACACAGCTATATTCTATTGGAAACATTAATATTGCTTCATTTTGTTTAAAAAAAATATTTGGCATCTGCTCCAGCAAACTGATTTGATTGAATAATTGAATGATCCTATTTTTACCATAGTATCTTTTTACTACATGTTGGGCTCTGAGCAGCCCAAGTTAATTTGGGATTTAAAAGAAACATATAAGATGTTTTTCTCATATGTGAGCGAAAGACCAGTTTAATCGTTCACCAAACGGAATGATGGAGAGATAAACTGTTGTCCAACGAGACATTAACCTTATTCTTTACCAACCAGAGTCAAGTGCTGACACCCTGTATCTTCTGAGCACTAACTGGGATTAACCAGTCGCTGTTGTGCAGTCACTATCCACTTTTCTCTCCTCAGATTTCTCAACACATTTTATTAACCTTGGATCTGTGGTCACTGCCTTTCCAAATCACTGAGTTAACTTTTTGCCCGCTGCCTTTAACGTACTACCGACTCATGTCTTAGCATTACTTATAGCACTTTTCCAGTCTGCAGAAAAACAATTAGCACCCACATCTTAATGAGAACAGAAGAGTTACACACTGTAAACTATGACTCTAATTGACCTCTGACCAGATGGTATTTATCCCCTAAACACTGTGGCACACACGTGACAAACACTCAACACTGTCCCATGTCGGGTAAAAGCCACTAAAGCATGTTTATTAGCTGAGACTTATTGCGTGTGCTGTATTTGAAGCGGAGAGAAACACCGACCTGTGCACTGGCGTTGGAGTCATTCAGGGCTCTCTGCAGGGCATGACTCAGTCCTTTTGATAGGTTCTGTTTCAGGATCAGGTCCAGACGGTTTCTGCGCAGCTCAATAGACAAAACTGTGGAGGTAAAAAAAAAAAAAGTCAAAAGGAGCCCAGTGATGATGGGCATAAAGAGATAGGGACTGTTTCTCTAAGTGGCGTTTTGTGATGTCATTTTGGAGAATCTGAGATTCTCATAGATGTGACATCAACTGACTTTCAAAAGACGAGTCAATTTATGTTGTTTAGACAAATGGTTTGTGAACTTTTTTCATTAAATCGCTTGAATTAAATAGTTAACTTAACTTAATATAATCTATACTGTCAATTTTGCAACCCAGCCTTGCCTGCACAACCAACTAAAAATTGCGTTCCTATTATGGATCTAATGGTCCCAACATGGCTATGGTGTAAAGCTGATGCAAAATAAATACAGTATAATAATTACTATAAATCTATCATCTGAAACTCTGTAAAGGATTTGAGGTTTGACTTAAAATGGCAGAAATTGGCTCCTCGATGGACCCTAGTCAGTGGAAATGTTAGCTTGACTACTCAGAGACATCTTCTTTCTGGTTTTCCAAACTGAGATCAATCTGACTGCTTTCTAATGCAGGTAAGATACTAAATGCTCATAACTACTTCAGACAACCCCTCTTTTAATAATCTTAGCTATCTTGTTGATAGTCGGTCTTAACATTCCAACTTTTATTTCAGACGTCTAAATTTATCTTCAATTTTCTGAAGTTGTTCTAAAACTTCTTGTGATGACAATAAAATCTCATACCCGTTTTGACCCAGAACCTCTCGGTCACGTTGCAGGGTAGATGAATGTCCTCTGCACTGGTGGTGGAGGGAGTGTGTGCGGTTGTTGTCAGAGGGGGTGTAGTTTGGACTGGGATGAACACAGTGGTGTCCGGTGCTTTTGTTGTGGTGGTTGTAGTTGTTGTGGTTGTAGTAGTGGCAGCAGTAGAAGTAGTTGATGCAGTGGTGGTGGTGGTTGTAGTTGGAGCTGGAGTGGTAGTTGTAGTGGTTGTGGTGGTTGTGGTTGGGGGAGCTGTTGTCAGTGGGGTGGTAGTGGGGCTGAATGTAGTTGTAGAAATTGTTGTTGTTGTGGGTGGAGCTGTAGTTGTTGTAGCTTTGAGGCTTGTCGTTTCCTGCGTGGTCGCAGAAGCAGTCGTGAAATTTGGCGGTGAAGCTACGGCGCTCCCCGTGATTGGCGCCCGCGTCGTCATCTCTGCGCTCGCAACAGTAAACGCGGCTGTCACGGGTGTCGTCACGCTTGCGGTTGTCAGCTTCAGGCTGTCGCTCGTCGCGGTGTCCTCGCTCGTGTTTTGCGAAGCTGTGGTGGATTCCGTTGGCGTCTGTGTTCCTGCGGTGGTGGAGAGCGGTACCGTCGACGTGGCGGTCGGGGTCGCCGTGGTTGTGTTCTGCGAGGTGTTTTTGAGGCGAACGGGCATGGTGGTGTTCCACTGATGGGTGGAGAAAGGGCTGGTGATGTTGGCGGGAAGCGTGATGTCGTGGTCGCCCACTGTCGACAGCAGAGATTCAGGTACCGTGGGTAGATCCCAGGCTGGGAGGCTGCTCACAGATTCCTCTGCAAGGAGGGAAAAACAAGCAAACTTGTGGTTATTGTTGATTAAACAGTCATAAAAACTGTAACGTTTACTATACATGTGCTGCTGTTTTAGTCCGGTTTGTTTTTCTACATTTGCTGATAAAATTTTACAGATTTAACCTTTCAGATACAATCTATACCTTTACTACGGAAGGTAAGATTGATTTTTAACAACCATTATTAATGTTGATGTAATTTTCTTTAGGTCTTGAACTGACTGTTCAGTTATCTCAAGATAGCCGGTCTACTTTTTGTTTGTGATCTCATAAATATGGATATGGTGCAAAGGTGAAATGTTCAGGAAAGGATGGTTTGAACTCAGCTTTCACCAGCATTCAAGTTTCTCAAAGTGGGAGTGGTGGCGCAGAGGTTAAGAAGGTGCGCTTGTGATGGGAAGATCGCCGGTTCAAGCCCCGGTACCGACAACATCAAAAATGTGGGTGGGATAAGTGAAGCAGTCACAACTGTCTCCACCCTCATCTGCCCCACTCTAGGCCCTTGAGCAAGGCCCTTAACCCACACCGTCTGCTCCCCCGGGAACCCTAGATAGCAGCTCTCTGCTCCACACAGAGGGCTGTGGTAGCTCGGTGGTCTGTGGTCTGTGGTTGTGTGAGGAAGGGCATCCGGCTTTAAAAAAAAAAAAAGTCAAATCTTCGTGCGACTAGTTCGCTATGGCGACCCCTGACAAAGGGAGAAGCCGAAAGAAAAAAAATGTTTTTACTGTATATAAATAACGCCCTGTTGAGAAAATGTCATACACTTCTCAAAATGTCCCTTCTCAGCTTCCATACTGTCTTTTTTCCAAGTGTTTCATTGCTTTATTTCTCCTTCATCCACCAGTCTTTACTATCTTAGATCAAATATACACCACCAGTCTTTGGCAAATATTCACTGCCTTCTTCTTTGTTAGTTTGGCAAACACTAAACTTTAAGATCCAACAAATGTGATCAAAGCTGTTATTCCAACTTGTGTCACAACTTTTTAAGATTGTGGGTCATTTTTTTTTCTGTAATAAATGTTTTTTTTGTTTGTTTGTTTGTTTCTGTCCAACAAAGCCTGGTGTTTTTCCACTTGTCCTTCCTTCAGATCAGTAGAGGACCAAGCAGGAGAGCAAAGAAAACAATAACCTCAAGTGATAAAAAGAATGTGATGATGAGCTGCTCACAAATGTATTGAACCAAAACTGGCAAACTTATTCTGATTTTTTTACACTTTACGAAATAAAATCTTCATTGATTCCTTGTTATTTTCCATCCTTCAGACTCATCTCTGCTTTGTGCTTAAATCTTCCTCGTCTGCATCCATGTCCCTTCATTCCAGGTCTACAGGTCTGCAGGTCTACGGGTTTGCAGGTCTGCAAGTCTACAGGTCTTCACTCCAGGTCTACAGGTCTGTAGGTCTACTGGTCTACTCTGCAGAGCTACAGGTCTACAGGTCTTCCCTCCAGGCCTACAGCTCTACTGGTCTATAGGTTTACAGGTCTTCACTCCAGGTCTACAGGTATGTGGGTCTAAAGGTCTTCACTCCAGGTCTGCAGGTCTACAGGTCTTCACTCCAGATCTACAGGTCTGCTGGTCTACAGGTATTCTCTCCAGGTCTTCACTCCAGGTCTACAGGCATACAGGTCTACAGGTCTACTCTGCAGGTCTACAGGTCTTCACTACAGGTCTACAGGTCTTCTCTCCAGGTCTTCACTCCAGGTCTACAGGCATACAGGTCTGCAGGTTTATAGTCAGCTTCGTGCCATTCCACCTTCAGCTGAAATCCTTCAGCTCCTGTGTCAGCTCCGTTTGCACACCCAGCTACTGTTGTACAGCTGCACGCTTCAGCTGCAGACACATTTTTCACCTCCTTTACTGTTGCTCCATTCACTAATGTTCAACAACTCTTCATCCAGCGGTTCGTCACTGACCCCACTCCAGATCAGATCCTAATAATGCAACAATACACCTCAGGACAGTGTCCTGCTCAGAAAATGTATTATGATGCTTCTTCAACAAATCCACAGCTAAGCCAACAGAAAACTACTATACAGTACTTTAGTTAGTTTTGCAGATAATTGAGCTCAAATCTGATGAGGTGATAGATGAGAGTCAGTTACAACATCTTGCAATATTGCATCAAATTATGCATAAGACCTAAACGGTTACAACTTTGTCATTTCCATCTTACACTGAGATGATCTCAGTCTAAACTCTGACATTAAAGGCAGCGGACGAGGTGTTGTCCTTATGCTAACATTTTTGAAAATATAAATTGAGTTTTCTGTCTATCAAATTGACACCTTGTTGCTAACGCACTAAACAAACAACACCATATAAAAAGATGCATTTGAATGTGCTTAATGTAAAAAACATAATAGTATTTAATCAAGAAGGTCAATAAAAGAAACAGTTTGGTTTATAAAAACTATAAAACTGTTAAAAGCTGCGAGGACTCGGTTGTCAGTTTTTCATTATAAAGTAGGAAGGAAAAGGTTTGCTTCTAACCAGACAAAATCAAAAAGCACAGCAGTCTAATTTAATGTTTTGACTCCCGAGGAATTTTAACGTCAAGGTGTGTTCAGTCCCTCTGCCATCTAATATGAAATGCATGAAGGAGGAAATCAATCCTTTCAGCTGGCGCTCTGCATTCAGTCTCATCCTCCCGAGCATCTCCAAGGAATTCAAACATCACCTTTCTGATCAGATATGAAACACTCAACAGGAAGAATTACCTTGTTGATGATCTTACTGTGAGGTGTAGCAGTGACGGTGAAATGGAGGATGAGGAGGACAACAAAGATGATGATGAAAACGATGAATGATAAAGGTGATGACAAAACGATGATGATGGGATAAAGCAGATGATGGTTGTTCATGACGCCTTGATGATAAAGAGGCTGGAAACAGCTGGATGACAGTCAAGAAAAAAATAATTACAAGCAGTTTTACCACAGAAAGGCTGTAAATCTATTAAAAGAACTCATCATTCATGCCGCGCTTATATGCATTAGAGAAAATCAGCTGATGTGAGGAAAGTTTGTTCGAACATGGACTATTAGTGCATAATTAGGCAGTAGTTGGTCTGAAAAAAGTCCAGACAGATTTAAAAAAATGACAATTTCAGAGTAATGAGAGAATTCCCAATCATGGCTCATGTTTTTATAGAAAACAGGCTGGGTTTAAGGTACCAGTACATCACTACCTGATTTAACATTTGAGCAACGTCAAATGTTGAATAAATATGGGTTTAGCTTGATTTAAATGCAGTGAGGATGATAGTGTCTGAAAAGCAGCAGAGCTGTATTTTGTTGGGGTATTCAAACGTGCATTTTGCTAAAGGTTTGTGCAAATTTCTTATTCGATAAAGCAAAAATCTGCATATTTTCTCGCTATTTTTTGTCTCCAACTCGTAACAGTCCAAAGATATACACTTATATATATCATCATTTTTAGTGAAAACACTACTTGATGTGTTTATGGTTGAAGAAAAACAAAATAAATGGACAATAAAATAAATATAGTCAACTAAATATAGTTCCTTGAACAAACAGCTACAGATCAGTGCTGCCAAAGTCTGCGAGAAAAGCTCTAAACTTCATTTCATGATTTTTATCTTTGATTGTGTCGCTGTCAGGCAGAAACATTTTATCTCCAATAAAGCAGCTTTCCAGGAAATTAAAAACAAAATCCTTCTTTTCAGTTAGCAGACTTAGTTCGAAGTAACGAGCCAACAAAGTCACACAACTTTCATAAACTTGTTTGCAAACTAAAAATTTATGTTAACTAGTTCAACCAAAACTAATAAACTTTACACTGAAATCAATATCCTGGCAGGGTTATTAAGTAAAAAGAACATTTGAAAGCAAAGATAAATTACTGCTTTGTATTTTATTTTGATGAAGGTTTTGTTTTTGAGTTGTTGTTTTTTTGACAGTGGGTTTATGTTGATTTATATACGCCAAGAATAATTTGCAGTTTGCTAAAAAAAAAAAAAAAAAAAAAAGGCAGCACACCAACTCACCTGTTTCTTGCACCTTTGCCTCCTGAATATTAGTCTTTCAGAATGGATGAGTTAATGACAGAAGTTTTAAAAACTTCTTAGAAATTGAACATGGATTTTATTTTTGAAACAAGCACATTCTCAGCCAGTGGGAATCAAAGAGGATCTGTGCAACATTAGAGCTGATAATTATCGATAAAGCTTGTTTATTATTTTGTTACAAAATATATTTATTTATGAATAAAAGGCCAATACGTACCAAAACTGTTGTTGTCGGAGGAGTTGTTGTTCCCAAGAACCACAGAAACATTGGCTGTTACTGCTGCATGACTGGATGGAGAGGAGGAAGAGGAAGAGGAGGCCACAGAGGATGCTTTTGTTGTGGAGGAGGATCCGGCCTTGGATGATGAAGACAAGGTTTTGGTCCAAGCAGCTTTGGACAGCAGCCCTAAAGGTTTCCTAACTGTTGGAGCCTGCAGCGCTGCCGTCTCTGTCAGCGCAGTCAGAACCGATGAGAAGGCCTCCTCTCTCCGAACCTCTCCTCCCTGCTCCTGCCCCAGCATGGGAGCCGGGTCTCCGGGGACCCCCTCCTCTGCATCGACAGGCCTCCAGCCTGCTTCGGCCCAAGCATGAGCTTCTGTCATGATCCCGGTCTCTGCAAAGCCTTTCCCACCTGCCCCGGCTTCTGTTTCTGTCCAGACGGACGTTCTCGCCTCGGCGAACACTTTACCCTCGGGCCAAGGTCTGAGTTCAGCATCAGGACCAACAGCAGGGGTGGCGGCGTCTTTAACCTGAGCTCTGGCTCTGAGCTGAGGAGGCGCAGTGAGGTTGGGGGGCACTGTGGGGTCCCGAGGTGAGTCAGCCTGCTGAGCTGATGTGGAATGATCTTCCTCGGCTGTGGAGGAAAGGAAAAGTGGAAAAAACATTTAATTGGAAACTGAGGACAGCAACAAGATGGTGGACAGTTTGACTCATCGGTCTGACAAGCCAGACCATAACATCATAGCTACCACACACACACACACACATGCACGCACACAGCTGGAAATCTCAGATCATTTGTTCTCATTAGGCCACTGCAACGGCTCAGGGGTTTAACCTGCTCTGACTTTGACCAGACTCCTGAGGAAAACAGCCGAACAAACAGAGCCTGCAGTTTGTTCCTGTTTCCTTCCTCCACATCACAAATCCAGAGAATTAAAATATTGTGAAGCAGCATTGCTGGTGGAAATAGGTCACTTATGTTTTAGAGGATAAAGCATAGGGAATTAATTTTTCAGTTCCAGGATCTGTGAATTAGGACACACACACGCCCTAATCAGCTGTGATTTGTACTCAACCAGATCCTTTAGGTTAGCCACACAAACCTGTGGATTTATTATTCTGGGAGCAAACACGCAAGGCTCAGCTCCTCGCTCAGACAAAACCGGGGTGGAATACATTTCCCGAGCAGAAAACGGGTGTCGGCTATATTTATAGGTCATCTGAGTCATTTTTCAGTTTGTAAACACCAAAAGATACACAAATTTGAAGCATGCAGGGGAATATTCTGTCACAGAATTCAGCTTCAGCCTTTAGCTCCGATCTGCAAACCGTCTTCATGCTCTGAGAAGAGACGGACGGTTTGGCAGACGGAGACGATTAGCTCGTCTAATGCAGTCAATCTCAAAGGCACCTTCGCTCTGAGGAGCTGAAAGAGGAGGAGAAAGCAGCGCTGACTGTCTGACTGGACCGCGAGCCGAATCACTAAGTGGCACAAGACTTATTTCAGCCACTCATTTGTCGGCAAGTGAAAAGATTTTAGCTTTAGTGTGACTCTGAGCTAATGATCCTCATATAATGGATCCAGAGCAAAATGGAGTCTTATCTGGACCCAAATTTATTGTTAAATTTCAGTGAAATATATAGTTTTTCATTATTAATGTTCCAGTAATTTATTTCAGGCAATGCACCTTTTCAATCCAATGCACATTCTAGCATTTATGCTAATTAGTTTTAGGTGGTACTGCTTTTCTACAACTCGTGGTACCGTATTTTTCAGACTATAAAGTGCACCGGATTATTTGGTGCAATATCAATGAACGGGTCTGTTTTCATTCATTCATTCAACCTTTATTTAGACAGGTTACTCTCATTGAGCCTCGAGGACTCATTTACAAGAGAGACCTGGAATACATAAGGCGCACCTGATTATGAGGCGCATTAAGCAAAAAAAGTTAATTTTGACAGATTTTTCAGCGCCATGTACCACATAAAATCAGTTTGAGGTCAGTTAGCACAACCAGAATGAATACATAAGGCGCACCGGATTATAAGGCTCACTGTTGATTTTTGAGAAAATTAAAGGATTTTAATTGCGCCTTATAGACTGAAAATTAAGGTAATTTATTTCGTAGCACAGCTTTTCCTGCATTTACTGAAATACTTTTTAGGCCACACATCTTTTCTTTCATTTACAGCATTTATTTTAAGCAGTACATTTTTTTTCTCCATTTTAAGAGGGGGCAACGCAACTTTTATATTATTTGTGGAAAATAATTTTAGACAGTGCAGCTTTTCTACATGTCATGGTAATTTAGTGTCCTGCATTTACGGTCATTCTTTTTCGATGGCACAGCTTTTCCAGAATTTATGATAACTCTTTTTCCGCTGTGCAGCTTTTCTAGAATATATGGTAACTCATTATAGGCAGACCAGCTTTTCTTTCTTTTGCAATAATCATTTTAAGGGATTTAAACGTACTTCATGTATTCTGGATCTTTGAAGGAGAATTTCTTAAGACGGACCTCGTTGAATTTTAATTGCAAACTGCTGCTCCGGGCTTCCACATACATCATCATTACATGGAAGCAAACGCTGCAACAACGTGCATCTGTATTTATTTAAACATATCTATTTATTATAAATTTCAACCCGTGCTCATTTCAGCTTGCCAAGCCTGTATGTGTGTCACACTTTTCCCACGCTCCCCCGAGTCTCTGCAGAGGATCGGTTAATTAAAAGACGATGATTCGGAGCTGGAGAGGCTTTGCGGAACAAGCTCAAAGCTTAGCTGCTGCATAACCTCTGCAAACTTCTATAAAGCATTTGAAACATCACATCATTAACTACCACCACCGAGCAATCCGTCCCTCGTTATACCACGTCACGTCATAAATGTCATTAGGAGGAATTAATGCACCGACGGTTTCTGCTGGAGCTTCTGTGAGCTCAGAGTTTGTGCTTCTGACTCACTTTCAAGGAGGAGAAAAAAAAAAGACAAAGTTAGAAATGACAGGGGCAATGGCTCCGGGCACCACAGGGTAAGCAGCATGCCGGATAAACTTAATCTAAAAGTCATCCTTCTTCTGGTTCAGATTCATCTTTTTAAAGCTGCTGATGCTTTTCTCTCACCGGTTAAACGTGGAAAAATAAACAAGTTCAGCCTGAACACATTCACTGCTTTGATGAAATGAAGCAAATACATTTAGGAAGAAGTTAACAAAAGTATCTAATACTAGAGTCTTCACCAGTAGATCTTGGATGTCACATTATTCATATGATGAATTTCAGATTAAATTTATAAGTATTTCAGATTAGTGGATTGTTTTACCTCACTCACACTGATGTGTTTTTTTAACCCAGCAGGAAACACCTCTGAGCTCTGACTAAACTCCGCTAAACTCACAATATTTATTCATAACAGACTTCAATATTTATCCCAGGAATTAGACTGAGCCCCAAACAGAGCTAGTGTTAGCGTGATTATAGGAGTCAACAGATGTCAGTGGCAGAGTATTAAATGAATGCCAAACAAAGACGTACTGACATGATAATAGCTAAATTAGGTTTATTTTATTGCCCACTATCAAAAGGGAGACGGTGGTTTTGACTGTTTGTGTGTTTGTTTCTGTCTGTTAGCAAAATTTCTCATGGAACAATGGACAGATTAAAATAAAACTCTCAGAAAGCAATCATAACCGTCACAGATAATTGACATTAGCAAACACAAAAAAGGCTGTAAGTCAAAATAAATTGGTATGGTAGTGGCTGAGAGTAATTAATTATGCAAAATATTGCAATATTGCTATTTTGTTTTCAATTTTTGACCAAATCATCTATATCTTTATCCCTTTTCAACATACATGAGATGATCTTGGTTTAAAACTCTGGTAGGAAAGCCGGAGGGCACATGCATTTTTTCCTTTAACTAATGTTGGTATGAATTAATGAAGTGTGTGATGGATGGGAGAGCTGCACCAGATCCAAGGTGGTTAGCAGTGTTTTATCCTACAACACTGGCCTCTGGCTGGGAGCAGCATATGTGACTCTCCATCCAGACCTCCAACAAAACGCCAGGGAGGAGGAACCTCTACTGAGAACAAATATGGCCGGGATGGATGGGCTGGATGTGCTGTAGAACACAGTGTGGATTAAAATTTGATAAAAATGGATCTCACAAAAAGCCTGACCTGCTTTAGCTTTTTTGGGGACAAAACACGCAGGACCTGCCTTACCTCTTTCCATGAGAGAACGTTCAGCTTACAGCAGATTACGGTAATCGTCACATGGAAGTGGTGCACAAAGCACCGTTGGCCATTTACCGGACTTTAAGCTCGAGTCATGTTCTGTACCAAAAACTGCCAGCTGGATCCGATGATGGCCCATAGCATCACTGCAACACTACAAGCTCTCTGACAAATCAGATTAAGCTCTTCCAGGTTACATTTTAATGTTTAGAGTCTGTCCTCGGGGCTATTAACAATATTGTCGTTTATTTGACCATTTCAGCTAAACGGTAGATCCCAGCAGCCTCGCTGACAGCGAGCGGGACGGGTCAGGTGCCAAACACACAGGAAGTGTGATGGTGGAGCCGAGCCAAGTGGTCCTCGGCTCAGAGAGAGAAAACTGAGGAGGGGGACTGTGGATACCTCAATACGCCAACGAGCCATCTGCTAGAGGCAGCTTTTTATTTCAGTAATTATTCCAAATGCCAGATAAAAATAATGCACGTCCTAATCTCAGTCTCAGAGCCGCAGCAGACAAGATTTATCAATAACTTTGCCAGATTCAGTCAGCCTGCAGAATGGAGAAGGCTCTCTTTGGCTGAGAAAATAGTTTAATGAGAACTTA
>JARVGQ010000002.1:11015028-11032601 GCA_031762355.1 Hypsolebias martinsi | reverse complement strand
CACACCGATACATCTCAGCTAATAGAGGAGAAAATGGCTAGAGCTCGCTGATTATGCACAGAACTTGGCTGTAATTAGGTGTCTAAGTTCTGTGTCCACCTTAACTTTGGTGAAGACAGACCTGAGCTGAAACATCCATCAATGCAGCAAGAATAATCAGTGAGCTTCGTTACTCCTTTATTCACTGGATGTTCGCTGCTCTCCTCCTGATTGGATGTTTTTATTCAGCCTCAGACAGTGAATGATAATCTCTGCAGCTCTGTTTAGGAAAACACCCACACTCATACCGTCTGTGTGCCTACAGATGTGCACGTATGACACAGCAGCTGAACACCAGCATCCCAAGCATCTTCTTTGGCTGTAAAATGTTATGCAACAACAAACAAAAAAAGATACAACCCCAATTCTACAAAGTTGGGACGTTGTGTGAAATGTAAACTAAATCTGAAGCAATGATTTGCAAATCTCATAAACCCATATTTTATTCATAGTGGAACATATTAAACAAATCAAATGTACTTAAGACATTGTATCTTTCTTGTAAATAAGCTTAAATAAGGTTCTTTTGCTCTAGCTGTTCAACAGTCCTGGGTCTGGATTGTAGTGTCCTAATGAGCGAAACAGTTTGAATTGGTGAAAGATCGGACTTCAGAGAGCCCCGTTCAGCACTCAAACCCTTCTACTACAGAGCTATGTGCTCGTCACGGATGCAGTTTGTAATCTGACATTGTCTTGCTGAAATATGCAAGGCCTTCCCTGAAAAGCACCATCAGGATGGGAGTATGTGTTGTTCTAAAACCTGTATTTACTTTTCTACATTGATGGTGCCTTTACAGATGTGTATGTTGCCCATGATAGAGAGACTAATGCACCTCCATACCATCAGCGAGGCAGTCTTTTGAACTTTGCGATGACCATACGCTGAATGGTGCCTTCCCTCTTCACTACAAAGGCGGTTTCTAAAAGGAATTTTGTTTTTTGATTCATCTGACCATAGAACAGTTCTGGACTTCACCTCAGTCCATTTGGTCCAGAGAAGACGGCAGCGGTTCTGGATGGTGTTCACATCTGGCTTCTTCTTTGCCTGATAGAGCATTACGCAGCGTCTGCGGGTGAACTGTGTTGACAGACAATGACCTGTGGAAGTGTTCCTGAGCCCAGAACCAGACCTGTTTATAATGCAGTGGCCCTTGAGAGCCCGAAGACCACGGCGATCCAATATTGACTTTCAGCCTCGTCCTTTGAGCTCAGAGAGTTCTTTTGATATGAACCGTAGATGATAAGAGTTGAAGTCTTCCTAATATTATATTGATGAAATTGTTCCACAGCGTTTAGACTACTGAACCTCTGCCCATCTTTACTTCTGAGAGATTCAGCCTCACTAAGAAGTATTTTTTACATCCAGTGCTTTTACTGACCTGCAGACGGTTTACCTAATTAGTTGCAAAATGTTCTTTTAGCTGTTTCTTATCGTACAACGTTTTTCAACTTTAGTGGTGAAGGTGAAGCTGCCATTAAAAAAAAAATCAAAAATAATCTTGTTTTTGTATTAAATTATACAAAGTTTTAGTTTCAACATTTGATAAGTTTAATTTGCAAATTATAAAGCATCCCAAATTTGTGTGAGTCAGGGTTGTTGTTTAAGGTTTTGTTAGAATATTTTATGGAAAACTCACGTTTAAGTAGAACAGTGGCTAGATGTTTAAAGAGGAGGGAAAACATGTCTTCTTTCAATTTATTGGTTATTGTTTTCTTTCCTGTCAGTTCCACTCCTAAGAGTGGGAACATGCTAACAAACTGATGATGGCAGAGATGCTTGCTCTTCATTCATGAAACGACAAAATAATCTAATTTTGATTTATCTAATGAAAGGCCATATTTCCACCTTACTTTGTTCCGCCTTAAGTTACCCCAGGGCAGAAACAAAAATAACATTTCTCATTGTTGTTGTTGTTGTTGTTTACAGATGAGTTTTTCATTTGTGGGTAAAAGCTTTGCTGAAACATGTTCCTGAGCTGAAATAATAACACAAATGTTCACGTTGTCACTGAACAGAATCAGTCGGTATTGGTTTTTCCTCCTAGTTTACAGAGATTTCTACAGCGTGTTAACGTGTTATTTAAATTTTGAAGTGTTTATAATGACATCTTTTTATTATTTGCAAATTTACAATGAAAGTCTTCCTGAACAAAATAAACTTGAGACTGCTCCAGTTTCTCTGAGAACGTTATGTCCAGTGGTGTTTGTTCTATAGTAATAAAATTAGCTGGAATGATTTGCAGATAAATATGTTTACTTGAATTGACTAGTTTGATTTCAAATACATAAAATGCTAATTAGATTTTTTTAATTACACTTTATGAAGATTTTTGGTCATTTTAAAAGAATTGGAAAATTGTTGGACCTGTTATGTTCTGGTGTGTTTTGGTGCAAATAAATAAAATAATAAAAGACACCTCAATCAGAATATAAAACAAACATCCTCATAAGGACCGGTTCTTTGTTCTTTTTATACTTATTGTTAAATGTGTGGTTTTGTTCTGCAGTCTGGGTTAAAAATGTTCATTGATGCGCAAACCGTGTCTTTGCTGCCATTTTTTTTTTGTCTCTTTCTTTGCGTGTCTTTGATTGTATGAAAAAATAAAAATGATTCATCTGTAGAAAAAAGAAAGTGTATCTCACTGAAGGCTGTCTCTTCTTTAATTATTAAAAAGTTAAACGCAAAAAGGAACGGGCACAGGGTGCGCTCAGCTCAGGCTGCGTGTCTGGACCTCTGTGGGACCACAACAGGGATTTGAGCATACGTATATGAAATATTCTCATTTTAACAAACATCATCTGCATCAAATGTTAAGAACAACAAAGAAGCCTCTGAACAGCACAAAATGTGTTCAAATAAGGTTATTTTGTTGGATCTCCTCCAGGCAAAATCATTTCCACAAAAAAATCAATAACTGTATTAATGTATGGAACAATAAACATGAGCCTGAGTTTGTCTTCATTAATTAAGCTGATCATTTATGCGATTATTATTACTATTATTATTTTTAAATATTCAACACTCTTTTAGTCTGGAAAGTAAAAAAAAAAAAGGCATCAGGGTCTCACCGCCAGCGGCCACGGAGCTCTGCAGCATCAGGACCAGCACCACGCACACCCGGGCCAGCATCCCGTTCAGAACCCGACACCTGCTCCTGGTCCTCCGCGCACACGCGGCCGCCTCCATCCCCGCATCCCGGCTCCGCGCCGCCAGGAAGCAAGAGTCCGGCTCGGTGGTGTTGTTGTTGTTCGGGTCCGAGCGGAGCGCATGTTTGGGAGCCATTGGTCAACCAATTAATCCCGAGTGGCAAACATGTAACGGTGCTGCTGGGGTGAAAGGCATCCGACCATCGATAAGCTGCCCCGGGCGGTTCCGACTCTCGGGGCTCCGCTCTCCATGAGCCTGCCGGAGGCTGCGAGGCTCCGAACCGGGCTTCAATCTGCCTCCTGTGCGGGTCTCGCTGCCCGTCTCCGCTCGCTGTGAAGTCCGGAGTCCTACAGCGACCGCAAGACGCCGTCCGTCCCCGCTGAAAGACGCGTGCACGCGGCGCTGCCGAACCGGAAAACGGCTGGTGTCACCTTCAAAATAAAAGCCATCAATCAGCGCAGCACAGGCTCAGAAACCAATTAAAAATAAAATGACTGTGAAATAGACGAAACGAGACACAGACGTATCATATATGACGCAAAGTTACACGAAACAGCTTGAACATAATAGAAGGCAGGAAAAGTGACGCAAAACAAGATTGTGCTGGTCATAAGGAGGCAATAAAAGACCGTAAACACCAGCTAAATCGATTAAAACGTACAAAACAACACCTAAACAAAATCACGTACCTGTTTGGTCGCTGTCGATATTTTCAGTTTGAACTTCGGTGCTCCGTTTTTATTAATTTAAACATAAATTGTGCATAAACGTCCATTTTAGAATTACTTCGTGAAATAGCAGCATAGACCACACTTCAGCTGATGGGGCTCCACTGAAGCCGTTGTGTCACTCACAGACCTAAACGTACGTCTTTGGTTTCACTTGTTTACCTAACAGACCGGAAGTGGCGGCAGGCTGTAAATGGCGGCAGCTTCGCTCTGCGGGCTGATCTGAGTTCAGCGGGGAGTTGGCGCCCCCTCGTGTTAAGTAGTGGAACAACAGGCGGTTCTGTCAGCACCAGGAAATGGTGAATTTACAGGTTCATCTAAAAAAAAAAAAAAAAATTACTGTACAGTACATTGTGAAAAAGTTCTACTTGAGAACGTGAAGGCCATATAATCTATAGATTCACGACACATAGAGTGGAATATTTAATACGATTTTTTCTTCATCTGCTGCCTTTCATTTTATATTTATCATTGTTTTGTAATTATGTACAGTACTGTATATGTTAATTGATTTGTATTTCATTTTGTTATGAAATGAATAAAAATGAATATTTCAAGCCTTTATTTCTTGTAATTTTGATGATTATGGCTTACAGATAATGATCAACCAAAACTCAGTGTCTCAGAAAATTTGAATATTGTGAAGAGGTTCAGTATTGAAAACTCCTGGTGTCACACCCTGATCAGATGATTAACTCCTGTACATGAGCTACAAATGTCTCATTCCTTGAGTCCAGCTAGTCCTGAACCAGAGACAACATCAGTGTCTTGGCTGAGGAGAAGAACTGAACGTCCTCTTTTCAGATTAAATTTTCATGTCATTTAGAAATCAAGGTCCCAGAGTCTGGAGGAAGAAATGAGAGGTCCAGAACTCACGTTGCTTGAAGTCCAGAGTGAGTTTCCACAGTCAGTGGTGATTTGGGTCCTTATCTGCTGGTGCTGGTCCACTGGTTTTTCTGAAGTCCTCAGTCCACGCAGCATCTACCAGGACATTTTAGAGGTTTTCATGCTTCCTGCTGACGAGCTTTATGGTGATGATTTCATTTTTCAGCAGGACTCGACATCGGTCCACACTGTCAAAGGTACCAACAGCTGGCTGTGGAATATTCTAATTATTTGAGACTCTGAATAGTCATAATCATCAAAATTACAAGAAATAAAGGTTTGAAATATTTCACTCTGTGAACTTTCACTTTCTGAAATGACTGATGAAAAAATGGAGCTTTTTCATGATATTTTGATTTTAAAAATTTTGAGACGCACCTGTATTTTGCTGGGACTATTTTGTCAGACCTTCATGTGAAAACTGAATCGCATCACGAGGCTGAATTTTCTAATTGCATCATTTTTCAAACTGTTGGCCTTTTGTCAATAAATGCTTTAAATGTGGCAAACATTTTTATACAACTGTCACGACATTTCAGCTCAGACCTAATTACAATAATTGGAAAAATATAATATAAAATTGTTTCTGTACTTACACAGACGTTGGAATGTTATTTCAACATGTATGTCTGCGCTGACACATTTTCTACTTTTTATTATTTATTTCCTTTATTCAACAAGGAGAAAATGACTGAGATTAAAAATCTCATTTACAATTATATCCCAGCCAAAACTGGCTGCAGAACACAAAGTTTTATTAAACTTACTTTAACACAAACATTTAAATTAAACTAGAGAATCTTAATTTCCTATGAAAATGCATGAAGAACTTGCTGAAAAACAGCTGAAATTAGTTAAAAACATGCTGAAATTTAGCTGAAATGGAAGAACAAGCCTAAGGCAGAAGAAATCATAAAGAACACATATTTGCTGTACATGTACCGGTATTTGGTTAGAAAAAGCACAAATGAGCACAAAAATTATTAAATTAGCTTATAAAAAAGCTGAAATGAGTTAGAAATAGCTTTAAAGTAGCTGAAACAGCCAAAAGAAGCTAATTTATGAGAAGGAAGGGCACAATTGTGCCAAATTAGACTGAAAGAAGCAGAAATGTGTGCAAAAAGGGGATATAATCTGAAAAAAAGCAGAAATTTAGTAGCTTAAGAAAAACATATATTAAAAAAAAAAAAAAAAAACTGAAAGATGCTTAAATTACCAGGACGTGGTGGTGCACAATTGTGCTCTGACCATTAGGCTTAAAAAAAGCAGAAATGAGCATAAAAAAGTGGAAATTACCTGAAAAAGGCAGAAATTTGCACGCACACACACACACACACACACACACACACACACACACACACACACACACACACACACACACACACACACACACACACAAACAGCTGAATAGCTAAAAAAAAGGCAAAAAGAAACTTAAATTACAGAAGGGAGTGGAGAGATTACAGTGTTGCTAAAATAGACTTAAAAAAAGTAGAAACGAGTGCAAAAAAAATTGGAATTTGCTAAAAAAAAAAAACAACCTAAAATTAGCTTTAAAAAAATCAGCTGAATAGCTGAAATAGCAGAAATGTGCTGAAACTTGTAGAAATATGCTGAAAGGAGCCTAACAAGCTGACATCAGCAGAAAGACATTAGAAAAAGCACAACAATGTTGTAGTTTGAAGAATAAAGCTGAAAGGAGGGAGCACAATATAGCTGAACAAACAGCTGAAATTAGTTAGCTGAATTTATTTATTTATTTTAGAAGGAAGCTGAAATTCACACACTAAACCATAAAAAGCTTTACAATATCTATCCATAACAGATAAAACACAACCAGATGTGTGTTTCTCAAAATATTTTAAAATAACCTTAAATATCTTTAACAAAAACAACTCCTTTATGTTTCGATGAGACTAAAGTTGATTCCAGGTGGACGGCGCTACAAACTAAAATCGCTTTTTCTTCTGCTCCATTTACTTTAGGTTTAGGTTGAGAAGCCGCCCTGGGAGTGAAGTGAAGAGTCTGTGATTTATGTAGAATGAAGTGAGCAGCAGTGCGGCCTGTGAGTGTTAAACACACAAGTTTGTGTCTAGGCTTTAAGATTAGTAATATAACAAAGAGCTCCACAGTAAACAGTCTGTTATCTTCTGTATTCATAAAATTAAACATTAATATTTGTCTTGTTCTGTGAACGATCCCTTAATAAACGTCTCATTTACCAACAGATGTTTAGGTTTTGCTGAACACAAAGCAACATGTGGGAAGCAGTTCCTGCCTACAATAAAATAAGCACAACTTTTGTTTCGGTCTCATTAGGCGATATAACCATCGTCCTTTATTATCACGGCTTCGCCCATGAGCACGCATGTCCATTTGTCCATCTGCAAAAAGTCCAAACTACTACCAGCTGAAACAAGACACCTGCTTGTACCGATTCATTTTTGTATTACTGTATATTTTTACTTGTTGCTTCAGTTACAAAGGTTAAAAGGAAAGGACAAATCAAAGGCTTTGGATTCACAAAACTTTGTTTTTTTTTTTTTTTTTCCAGTTGATAGTTTTACTGATCGTCCCCTTAAATCAAAGCTTTCTGTAATAATCAGATCTTAACCCAGACTTTGAAATGGGTGGTTGTATAAAAGCAGTTTTTGAGACAGCAACGTCAGAACATCTGTCTGCCTTTGTCTGCACTGAACAGCCCATCTTAAGCACTGAGATGACTACCGGTATACATATCTGAGTCTGATCCTGCAAGTCTGCAGAGTCCTGCAGATGGAGCTGATGTGGAACGAAAAATCCAAACTTTAAGACAAGAAAATCAGAAATGAGGAAAGTTTTTGGAGCCAGAACACACCAGACTTCAATCCAGTGGGTTTAGGTTCAATTAAATTAAAACTTCCAACGTTTAATGCGACTTAAAGGACCAGTGTGTAAAATTACTGTTATCTAGTGGTCACGCAACAGATATGTCTTGATAAAAGCCATATGTGCATGTTTTTAAACACAGTGTCATGTGGATGCAGCTTTTCCCTTTTCAATGACAATAATCTTGTTTTTAAAAACCCATAGCACGGTGTACATTTTGTTATTCACTCGTCCCTCCAGAACAAAATGATCTCATCTTGACGAGGTTCTGAAATGACATTAAAAAAAAAATCTTTAAAAATAAATCCAAACTTGTGTATTGATCATTTGTGCTGCTACATTCCTTCACGCCGAGCCGATTAAAAAAAAAAAAAAAAAAAAAAAAAACAGAAGCATCAGCTGAAGCAAAAGATTTCCTTTTATTCAAAGTGAATTTCAACATGGTACACAATAAATTCATAATTTGACACTCACCAATAAGAGTCACCAAGAAGGAACCCGCTTTTTGTGACAAAGTACATAAGGCTTGGTCACACTGAAACTCACTGAGAACTTGGGGGAGGGTGGCTGCAAACTGGTAAGACACACACCAGCACATCCAAACAATTAGCATTTTCCCAGTCCTCGTATTGTTGTATATTGCACAGTGCAGTTGCTACAAGTCACACTAGAGTAGCATTTAAAGATTAAACAAAACAAATCAAAGAGTAAAACCATAAAGCCACACAAATCGACACGCGCTGAAAACAGTAACAGTTGTGATTGTTGCGATCACGTCTGTGCGTTGATACAGCCAAATTAGTCGCGTTTCAGGGGTCAAGCTCCACCGCTTCATGTCCGCCCGAAGGCAAAGCAACACGTTTGGTGAAACATTTGATATGTTGGGGGTTTAAGATGAAACCCATTTCTAACAGTATTTTGTGTTACTGTATAATCTCTGATCACAGAAACACGTTTTTTTAAGCCTCTGAGCGGTTTTTGTTGATTAAAGGAAGCATCTCACTGGGCGGTGGCTGTTGAGCTGAAGGCTCACAACAATATAAAAATGTGTTTGCTACTAAGTGACCAGCAAGCTACCGGTTTTTCTAAATCGGAGCCTATTTTGGTGTGCACGTCGTTTACGTCAACACCAATATATAAATCGGTGAACCGTGACTCGCTGACTTCTGACCCCTCACTGGGATAAACAAACTATACAGCTGACTTTTTTTAACCATCAGTCCAGCTCCAGGACAAAAATTAATTAATAAAAAACTAAAGCATGTAAAACAACACATCCTGTAAACGGTCTTCTACTTAGTTAAATTATCACACACTACCATGTGATGATGAGAGCGGCGATGCATTAGAAGTGTCTGGGAAAAGCAGAATGTCTATTGAATTAAATGCAGACACTAAAACATAGCATAAAATTCATAGTTGCAATATAGCCGTTTTTTCTTGCACTATATTTTGGATATACCCGACATATCACCCACCAGTACTGGTGATGGTGAAATTAAGAGAAGCCCATTTGGACCAGTTTAAACATCCTGAGACATTCTGAAGCCTAATCTTCAAAATGTAACAATCAAAGAAACTGGACTGTGGTAGACGGTCGTTTTCTGGAGTAGGACACTTTACTTCCCATCCGGGGAGCTTTTTAATTCAAAACTGGAAGTCTAAGTTTTAAACTAAATCCACACACATTGGGCTCTTTGTTTGTTGGCTCAATACCATTCAACAGCTGGTTCCAGCCCAGTGAGATACCACCGAGAGGCTACTGGTCTTTCTTGTGCTTTGGATCTGAGACTGTGTGACCCCGTCTGTCGTCTCTGCTGACGCAGCGCAAGACTGCAGGGATGTGCGATTATCTTTTTGGAAGCAACCAACCCAAAGCGCTGGCGGGATTACAGCGTGGCGCGTCACCTGCGCTGAGCTGACATAAGGGACAAACGCGAGGCGGCGCAGTTCATAAAAACACAACATTTGGTGTTCACAACACGGCGCCGTGACGCAAATCTTAGGCTGCACTCTAAGATTAAACAGTGCATCCACTTAAAAATATACCAATAAAACAGTAGCGTATTAGACAAGCACAGAAAATACACCCACTACTTAACACAACAAAACCATTATAACGTAGTAATGCCACCATTAGATCAGGATGGGACAACTTTGGAACTAAATGTGAGTGATGGATAAAGCATTTTTTTAAAGGAACCCTGGCTGAAAACACTTAACGTCTACCAATGGTAAAAAGCTGTGCACGAGAACGATCAACATCCCAATCATAAAATGAGAGAAAATGCTGTGTAGCCAAAAAGAAATGCAACTAATATTTCGTCTGCAAACTAAACGCCGGCAACCACAAATACATTCACGGTATGAGAATAAAGCTTTGCGTCTGTGAACGATAATTCAGGTGTTTTGTTTTCCAGCACTGCACGGTGTTCTTGGTGAATAAAACACTCCCTGACTTGTTTTATCTCTTAGGATTCTGTAAAAATAACAAAACAAGATGGTTTTCAGACCTCGTCTCGGTCCAACCAACCAACTTTGGGGTTTCGTAATGTAAAAACGGGACCTGACCCCCTCCCCCGCCCCACAGAAACTACAAATTTCCGCCTTTGATATCGAGACGTCTTCTGTCAGCCACCGGTTGAAGAAAGGCACTAGTTATACAGTACGAAGAGCTGCAAATACAGTTGTCTAACGGAAACAAAAAGCCACGTGAGCCAAAGAAAAAAAACGATAATACATCACACTGTTACAGAAACAAAGAGTGAACCCAGCCTACGTTTGAAATACTGATGCTAAATACACACAACGCACACGCACGCCAAGAAGCAACACATTTTAAAAAAAGGAAAACATAACTTCCAATACAGCAGTTTACAATCACTTCAAAACAACAAAGCCAATCTACAGAGGCACTAGCATAAAGGAGTAGCGTCCAATATAATCTATGATCAAAACAAAATCCACTTGAGTTGTATCTAGTTGTCAAAACTACAATACAAAGGAAGAGAGCGCAGGCGAGAAAGAGATTAATCCTCTAAATTCACAGCTACGAAGTGGCAGATAATCAGTACATAGCAGCTTTTTATCTATACATTCCAAATACAATTTTACCAAAAAAAAAAAAAAAAAAAGCTAAAAACAATTAAAAACCTGTTTTCAAAATAGAGATCTCACAATATATTCCATTATTGACGGCTGCGACAAAACGCCGGAGGTGAAAGAAATATCGTCGACCGTGCTTCAGAAATGATTAACAACAAAGTCTTTGGTGCTGATTGGGAGTGAAACGCCAGCGGATATGACGGGTAAAGAAACAACTCCACGACACGCCGGAAATAAAAATAAAATATATATTTATATATATTAATAAAATACACAGAACAACAAGAATACAAGGCTATGCTTCCACCCTGAAGGAATGTCTCAAAACTGACAAAACGAGGACAAAAGCTTCGTCTCACAATAACTAATACTCAAAAGCCCAGCAATGATACTGTTAAGTTGATAGATTACTTTAAACACTGAGAAGCCTTTTAAAGTAAAAACATAATTCTTTTTAGACTAAGCCACTCCCAAAAATCTAAAACACAATAAACTACCTCAAATGCCAGATAGTATAAACACAGCAACCCAGAGTATCTAGATTGTACTGCAGTTACAGTAAACAGTGACAATACTGTTATGAATTAAGTACTATAGTGAATAGAAATTGATTATCAAAATATCAAATCACTCTTTATGTACATAAAAAAGCTAATTCAGTCAAAAGCCCTGTATGTGCAGCCTATACTCTGAGTTAGAAAGCAGACTCAAGTCCAACATTTGTCAACAGTGAAATGAACCCACACACGTTATCCTCGTTAAGAAACCCGACGTCCTCAGAGCCTGAAGGTTAAGTGCTGCAAAAAGCCCATTCAAAATGTACAATCTGCCTGCTCCTGAAGTGACATCATAGACTCTGGGTTTAAGGCACTAGAAGAAGAAGGGAGAAAAAAAAAAAAGTAATTATCATAAAAACAGGAGCGTTCGATTCGGGTTTAAACTGCTGCGATGGCTTAACAGATCTGAGCGGCGCGCACGTGCTACAAGGCAGCCGAGATAAAGGGAACGAGCCGACAGCAACATTTCCAGCCTGGATTTAGATCTTTACAACGGATGACAGGAGGTAATCTGCAAAGCACACGTTCATAATGAGAATTTCCTTATTGTCAAAATGAATCCGTTCACCTGAAGCTTCGCCGTTTCCTCCACTGGCTGACGTGATTTTACAGGAAGTCGTTCACAGCTGAAGTTACAAACATGATCAACCACTCGAGACATATAAACCCGTCAGATTACAGATGCTGAGACTTTTGACCTGAAAACAAGTCCATAATTTTTTTTTTTCCTTAAACCATCTATAATGATTCATATCTTTTTCCTCCTCCGCGCCTTCTCTTCATCGTCACAGGAGTTCGTTATGTGCTCTGCTGGTGGGCCTTCCTGTCCAGGTCGCGGCCCCGGTCCATTTCCCCTTCAGCCTGCGGTGCAGGAGGTGCTGCTGCGTCTCCGCCCGGCTCCTCAGATGTAAGAAAACTGATGGTTGATTTTGGTGGGGCTCAGGGGGAAGCCTGTGAAGGCGGCTGGGGAGGCCATGTACGGGTGAGGAGGGAAGGGAGGCTTGAACTGGTGCGGGTGGTGGACGTAACCTGGCTGAAGGTGGGGGTTGATGGTTGGGGAGGGGAGGAGCCTGTGCGGCGCAGCGGGGTGTCCAGGGTGGTGGGGGTGGGTGCCGATGCCCAGAGTCACCTGGTGAACTAAAGCGCCACCTTGAGGATGGGAGAGTCCAAAGCCGTGCTGGAGGAGAGGGGGAGGAGGGGGGCGAGAAGGCAGGATGGGATGGTGGGCGGTGGTAAGGGGCCCGCTGGAGGGGTAGGACAGCAGGGTGTGTGCGTGGGGGGCAGCTGAATTGTGCGTGGGGCTGCTGTGATGCAGGTGGGCGAAGGTGTGCGTGTGGACAGTAGGCGGGATGAAGGCGTGTGGCCGGAGAGGCCCATAGTTGCCGTTCCACTCTTTGTTGCTGAGGTTTGAACCGTACGGCTGCACCTGACGGATAAAAACAAACAATGACAGCATGTTTACAAACAAATAAATAAATAACTACCACATTAGACCATCTGCCTTCACTGGGTGTGGAACTGAAACCAGCAGTTTTATGGTGGCTGTCACGGTGTAATTTTAGAATAGTCTGCAGACTCAGGATGTGGGACTTTAAGCTCCGCCTACTCTCTCGCCCTCAACAATGTGACGTACCAGCCTGCAGGGAAGCTGGTCCTGGTCCTACTTCCAACTTCTGGGTTCCAATCTGAGGTATACAGTATTTGGTGGGGGGTATAATATGTTTTTGGAGTCATCACATTACATAAACAGATGATATTGAACAGCTTTTCAAATATCAAAAACATTTTTTTTTTTATTAATGTGTGTTCCCACTTTAAAAGAGTCATCAGAATAGTGGCTGTGTTGTTTGTCCCAGTAGAGTTGCTGTAGCTTCCTGTAGTAAAAACATGTACAAGTGCATTTTCAGCTTTTTTTGGCTGCAACCTGAAGAACGTGTCAGTAAGAGTTGAAGTTATCATAACGACTGTCTTTAGTAATGATTTTAAAATGTGTGTTTAGCATCTACGGTATGTTATTTTGGCAGCCTGTAATCAATAGGCTTTTTTAATACATTTTTGAGCACGCTTTATAAGGCATGAAATTGTAATTAATTATGTTTATGATAATTGAAATGTATTAATTGTTTTATAATTGCACCGTAGTTTTCTGAAGTCACTGAATCAAACGTTGAAGTTAGTAACTAACTTTTAGCGTTGCCACGGTGTTTTCAATGTTAAGTTAGCATCAGTGCTAATTGTATGCCAGCAGCCTATGATTAATAAGATTTTGGAGGGGGGTGGGGGTACGCAACTTTATTATGTAAGAAAATACATAAATCAGTGTTCATTTACGCTTAATAAACCAGTGACTTCAGTTTGGAAAATTTAATTTCTGTTTCTGTATTTCAGTTTATGGGCACCAGTGACCCCCGCAACCCGAAAAGGAGAAGCAGGTAGAGATGTTGGATGGATGGCTTTCAGTTTCACTGTGTTCTGAATAAACATCATAACCTTACCAGCTTCCAGCCTGACATGTTTATTCTCAAACCTGATAATCAAAGGTAATCAAGATGCATCGGTAGATGTTTTCTAACCGCATCGCAGTCCTCTGAATTGTAGCCAACTCAAATTGTGAGGTGCCTAAAGATTCCTACTTCTAGGTTGGGCTTCATGGTGAGGCCCAGATGTAATTTTTACTCACTTTCACTATGACTAAACACACGGATTCAGTTCCTGTAGAACATGAGCTCAGAGATAAAAACAGAGCCTTCAACTGACCTGACCAAAGCTCAAAGGGTGCTGCTGCTGCTGCCCTGTCACCTTCTGCTGCCGGGACAGGATGGGGGCGGATGGGAAGAGGGGGATGGAGGAGGCAGAGCTCTGCTGTCCTACGAGGCTGCAGCGCCCTTTGGACCGGGACCAGGATTCTGAGACTGTAGAAGACAGAAGACAGGAATTGGTTGGGACAGAGCAAATATCAGATAGAAAAAAGAAAGAAAGAACTTCTGCAAAGCCTGCAAAACTACCGAAAGTGAAGAGGCAACAAAAAATACTTCAAAGAAGAAATGCACACCACAGTAAAAGCTCATGTTTAACATAAAAATTTAAATAAAATTCAAATGTCAATTAAAATTTACACTCCAAAAAAATTTATAAATAAATCAATACTTGAAATATCCGACAGCATCAAGGATTTACATTTTTAGCTGCATGACAGCCCACAGTGGATAAAAGTCAGTAAAAAAAAAAAAAAAAAAAAAAAAAAAAAAATATATTAATCTAGTGAAACTGCCTATTTCTATTTAAATCAATACAATATTCTTATTTCCAAAAGTGTAAAGAAAGTTGAAAAATTTGGAAAGAAAAAAGATTGTGGGCACTCAGAAGGTACATAAAAAGCTGTTGCTCCTAGGACTCCGATCTGTATCGGTTTTCAACCATCATGTTATCAAAAAACACATCTTGGAAGGACAGAACAGGTAAAACTGATCACATCAGAGTCGTCAGGCAAACTTTGCAGCTGGACAATGAGAACTAGCCGAGAGGGTAAAACAAATCCAGTCTCAGCCCAGTACCAACTAATATGCATCCTCCTTTCCCTCCACAACAAGCAGGCTAAAATAATTAGAAATTATATTTACTCTGTCCAAGTTAAAACTAACCCATCCTCTTAAACCTTTACAGTAAAAGGCTGAGTCGAGGATGTGACCTTTGTTTAGTTTTGTCAAAAGAAAAGCTAAAAGTGAGACCTTTTCAAGGCTTTAAATAAAAAAACTCTATAAAAGCTGCTTTAATTTTGACGGAGGGAAAGTTATTTAAAAAGCATGCCAATGTCAACTATAGATGCATACAGGAGGTAAAAAGCTACGGATTGGAAAACTCTCTGCCAGTGTCTCTTGGATCACCTGTTAATGTCCCTATGAGCCACTAGGGGGCGGTAAGCCCCGACTGCGTCCATATGACCTGCAAATCAAACACCGCCAAAGCACAGGTGACAGACCACATCACAGGTGGTAAAAGAAAGACATATTCACGTAAAATAAAAATAAAAAAAGTTGGATTTTTTTTAGAAAGAACTAATCAACAAAAATGTATAAAAAAAATAAATAATAAAAAAAATAAAATTTCACTGACCTGTTCTCTGGACACGCTCCTCTGTGCCCCGAGTGTTGTTGTTGCTCTGCACTCTCATTGGTGGAACTACCATCGTCCTGATGCCGCAGGGGCTCCGGTACTGCTCGGTGGGGGAAGTAAGGGGTGCCAACCCGCCAGCCAAAGGTGGGCGGTTGTTGTTGTTAAGGTAACGGTAGGCGCTGTTGCCACGCGGGGAAGTCGACGTGTCAGACGTGGGAGAACCTTCCACTGTGTCACGACCACTCTCATTGCCATCGTCCTCTGACATGCTGAGAAGAAGGAAGAAAAAAAATGGAGGAGCGCATTAAGACTCACTGGGTCAAACCGAGACCATTTAACTGGTTTAGATTGTTTGGGTTGAAGCCAACCTGTTGGGCCTCTTGCATGGTGAGACTGAAGGGCTGGACTGAAGAGAGTTGGAGACAAAGGAGCTGGTGCTGAGGCTGCTGTCGGGGCTGCTGAGAGAACACACTCGCTCCATGGACACAGTGGTGTTTCTGCAAGCCTCACACACACACTCTTCTTTACATCTGTGGGCAGAATGTTTCAGGTTTATTAGAAACATATCCCAGTAAGAAGCAGTCAACTAAAGGTGGCATCTCACCGAGTTGCAAATGTAGGGAGAGCGGGGATTCTGCAAGTTTAAGTTAATTAGATTTTGGATTAAAAGACTAAGATTGAAATTTAAGACCTACACAAATGACAGTGTTTTTTTTTTACGTTTTTTTAATTATTATTTTATTTTATTTTATCTATTTTTTTTTTTTTTACATTTTTCTGTCTTTCATTTAAATTCAAATAAAATAATAAAAAATAAATAAATTACAGCAAATCAGTTTTAGGAGCATAGCAATGACAACACACTAAATGACTGAACACTGTCTGCTAAATTTAAAGTTAACGGAAGAAAATATGAATGAACATATACAGTACATTTCAGACATAACTAATATATTATAGGGCCTGAAATTAAACTTTTGGACATATTTAAGACATTTTAAGGCATATACTTAAGATTGTGATATTGAAGACATTTTAATTGAAGACATTTTAAAAGACATTTCAGAAACTCGAGAATAGCTGAAGACTCAAAATTTCACAAAAATGTGCAAATTTTCTGATGCAGTTTTACTAAAATCTGAGTGTTTCCAACCAGTGAGCCATGAGTATGTGCTGTACAAGTTTTGTGTGCACAATGCCAAGCTGTTCTTTTGGATGTACGCATTATTTTTGTTTCCCACATTGGCTCCTTGCAGCCATCCTCACATTTATGATTTAAGCTACTTTTAAAATGAACATGGGCACATTTGGAGCATCTTATGTTTAAATAAAATGTTATTAATCATCATCATGGCCCGGGACATGTTTTCTGTGGGAAATGAGCTACTTAACAGGCGTTAAAATACAGCTCCAAAGCTCTTGAGATGGGTTAGAGAGGCCCATAACAACAATTTATTTAATTTGTTCAAAGCTCAAGCAACAAAACTGTGCACCTCTGGGAACTTATGCAAAGAAACTGAGGTCACAAGTCATTCTGGAGGCTCACTCATTAATGCCCAGTGAGATACCACCTTAAGTTCTGTTACGTTCTGTATTATCTTAATTATACTCACCGATTCAGATGACAACTCCGAGGATTTCCCTCCTCGTCATCACTCAGATCACTGCGGATGCTGATCACACTGGGAGCGGGGCTCGGTGAATCTGCCATGAGGACCGCCACATCCCGCTGCGGCTGCCTGGAAAGCTCTGCCGGCCTGTTGGCGTCCGGCATCACCTCTTTGAAGCAGCTCTCTTCATGCTCTGTGCCATCTTCTTCCTCGTTGGTGTTCTGAATTTCCTGTCGCTGGGATTCCACCAGGGGTACCTCCCTCTGAGGATGCTCTCTCCCTGCCACTGCCTGTCCAACAACATCAGCCATTCTGGGGGACTGACATGCTGATATGTGGATGTTGGTGGAGTGGGACAGGTTCCTTTCATATGGAATAATTTATATATTAGATAAATATAAAGATGTCAGAACAGTTCAACTTTAAAGGTGTGACGTAAGAGCAGAATCGATGGTTACGTATTGTAACCCAAGATTCTATGAATATGAGCGTAGCCCTTTAGAGCTTCGCTTATTGGATA